>MOOZ01000714.1:1271583-1292026 GCA_002930495.1 Cecropterus lyciades | reverse complement strand
CTTAGACCAGTTGAATCTAATCTATTGGTTTGTACACACTGTTGAAGCAAATAAAACAGTCAATTGAATAATTATCATCTTTGTTAGAGAACATCATAATGTCAAAGTCATTTTACTAACGATAACATGAATAGAGATTTAGCTGATTTTATTTCTAATTAACAATACTTGATAAATTTAGCTAAATTCCTGTTCTTTTTTCAAAATCAAGTTTCCAAATTCCATCAAATAAAATAATCTAAAGATGCATGTTTCTTTATAGTTGTAACGGTATAATTTAATTGTAGGTGACGACAACACAACAGCCTTCTGACTAAAACGAGACAATGGTGTTACCTCATACAATCATGAATGATGATGATACTTTCAACTATATGGAAGACAATGTATGCTACACTATAGCTACCAAGCGGTATGAGTTTCTGGGAATATCTTGTTATAATTAGTTATATTTTGCTCATAAATTATTTTTATAAAGAAAAAGAGTTATAAATAGAAAGCAATAAAAGATAGAAAAATAATTACACAGATTGCGGTTTGAGTTAAAATAAAGTGTCTTACACGAATTAAACTTAAAACATATTCCTAAGTATAAACCTAATCTAGTGTTATTAAATTTTTCTATTTTCTATTGTAATTACACTACTCATGCCATCATGACAACATCGCTCATTTAGTGCCCGCGATAACACAATTTTGACCACTTTTACTCAATAACAACCGGTACAAACCTTACTATTATTATAGTGATCAGAAATGGAAACATTCAAGATTTCAGGATCTATATCTACAAGCCAAAACCAATGCGCTGTTCATTGTCCTGTAAAAATATTTCAAATATATGGAAACCTTACACTCCACGCAATGCATAGTAACTTATTTGGGCAGAAACAAAAATACCTGCCTAACCGTTTAGAGCACGGTTCTAAAGTATTGAAATTCAAATCAGTAGCTGCACTCATTTATTTTGAATTTTCAACGAGTTTAGCACAAAAGACGCACAATACTGCCGTTGGAGCAACAGTTAATCTCTGCAACAGTGGCGCCGTCAGAGCGCGCGCTCATCTGTCAACATTACACGCCATTTTGCTGGCCATAGACAACGCATACGTTACACATATTGTTTACTTTTAAAATTTATGCGCACGGTACCTGTACTCCAGTACAATACTGATGAAAATGAGCAGATACTCAATTCGTTGCTGTGAAAGCTTATAATGATGAAAGTAGATAAAGTTAGGCTGGAAAAAAGAAGTAAAAACCATTAAAAAAATAAATAATTATTTAAAAAGGTATAAGTTCTAAATTCTAATTAAGTTCAGATCTTGTACTTTTTCAATCTGTCACTTTACAATTTTCAATGTACAATGATATTGAGCAACATATCTATCTAATTGATAGTAAAATTAAATTGTCAATATTAGTAACTGTTTCATAGTTAAAAGAATAAATTTGCAGAGATTATAGAAATTCCTTTTCAGACGAACATAGTTTACATAAATTAAATAACTGCAAATGATCGTCGACAATTTAAAGTCGTTATATTCAAGAAAACAGAAATAAAAAGTACCATCCACTGTAATATTACGATAAGTGGCTCCACAGTGTGTAAGGCTCGTAGTAACCTCATTATGTCTTCAAAAACAGAGTTTGTAAATCACGTCTCGCTTATTGTTCTAACAATCGCCTTGTTTTGTAGCCACCGAGGTTCAGAATCGTCCAATATTTTTCCGTCTACCGGAATTTTGTCAACTTGAAGCTGACAAGTGGACACCATATTTTAAAATACAAACAATAGTCCAAATACGGTCTTGTATTGTGTCCAGGAACAAAAGATGTGGCATATAATTATTTATGAAATGCAAGTTGCTTCTACAAGATGTGGAAATTAATAATGACGGCAACTTTTATTGTTTGAATTGTGTTGTTTAAAATGTTATATAAATATATAGGGACCTATGAGCAACTTAGCAAAAGTAATGTAAATAGTAAATAGAAATAAAATATGAATATTTGTGAGTTTTTTTTGCTCTATTATAGCTAAGGTAACCATAGCTCAGAAATTGCTTTTTTAAATGGTTTGTCTAGCTTGTTATTATGTGGTTTAATTGAAAGAAAAGTCCATAAATTATCTAATAGATTAAAATCTTTTTGCCGAATTTCTATCCAGTATTACTGAGATCATATTCAAAGATCCTTCCTAAACGTAAATAGGTACAGCATTTAAGCTGTATTTATAAATATATTGTAACCTCATTGCATTTTATAAAGAAACAATTTCTATAAAGAAAAAAACTTATAAATAGAGAGGAATAAAAGTTAGAAAAATAATAACATAGATTGCGGTTTGTGTTAAGAAAAAATGTAACACAAACTAAACTTAAAAACATATAAACTTGTCAACATAAGAGCAGATACTTTTAATTAAAAGAGATTATTGAACTGATTGAATAAACATCCGGATTAGTTAAATTCAAAAGTAATCCGGATCTATCTTATCTAACCCAACACCTACACAAGTTATGACATATGACGCAATATACCTAAAGTGTTATGGGCACGTACCGAGACATACACAAACTGTAACCTTGGATCGAATCCGGAACCGTCGCAGGTATTAAAGGTGGTAGAACTCTTCATAGTTCGATTGGGGTTATTACCACCAGGACTGTTTCTGACTTATACAGCATTGTCAATACGCTGTTGTTTTCTGGTTTGAAAAATATGCTAAGAGGGAGACTAAGTGGTAAAACCAGTCCAGTTCGACCGGGGTGGTTCTTTCGTTTCGGTGGCAGGGTGTGGTTGCCGGCTCACTTATATATGAAGTAGCAACCTCGGAAGTAGCAACGCATCTGTGATCTACTCTAGATAGAACCCCTGTGTAATGTTAAGTTGCTTACAGATCAGTTGGGCTGCGTGCTCGTTAGCTATTTCAATCTGTTAAAAAAAAACGTATACGAGTCATTCCAACTTATTCCCAGGAGTACCTATCACGCATCTCTGAACGACCTGACAACTTTATCCTTTATAGTACATTACAGATTTGCGTGGACATTTGCCTCTCACCACAGGTAATGCATCCTCGTTTTGCTTCTACAATATAAATAAAGTTGCTTAGGTAAGTTTTTTGTTAAATATCATCAATGTAACGGTAGATCCATATTTTAAACTAATAATTTAAACAACGTGTCATTCCGGATCACGATTGTTGACGTCAAATACGTCATAGATATGCATCGGCGCGGTTATGATCGATTTGTCGTTTAAAAACAGTAACCTTCCGACTAAGTTTACTTGTTTTTATGTGAATACCGCTTGTCGTTTTTTGTTGTTTTTATTTTTATATAAAGACTTTTGTAGGGTTGTAATCTTCAAACAACAAAATTATTGAAAGAAAGTAAAAAGTTTATACAAAAATAAACATGGTAGTATATAACTTCGCAAATTTGGCCTGTTTGATTTAATTACGTGCCAGCTAGCGACATATTTCGGGAAAGATGATCTAATTTTGATGGATTCATGAAAATTTACTGCTTTACAAGTTATTTACTCTTCAGAATACCAAAGGATCTGTGATCCTTTGGTATTCTGAAGAGTATTCCACTTCAGAGCTAGCAACATCGTTCGGATAACATATGTAATCATTGGGAGAAAATTTTCTTTAAGTCACTCTTTTCTTAATGTTTCCCTAGTAAGTTAACACTAACTAGGTAGGGAAACAAGACATCGATCTTCGACTGATGATTTTAAAAGACGCTGGATTCAGAGGACATTAGACCGGTTGCATAAGACTCGAGAATTTGACCAGCAGTGGACCTCCAAAGGCAAATCAGCAGATAAATACTTTTTTTCACTTTACAGTGTACCTAATCGTAAATCCCCAAGAACATCTATAACCAACTGCATGTAGAACAAGCATTGTACCTTAAGCTACAAGCTTATCAAAGATGTGTTGCCACCACTCAGAAGTAAGAAGACTTTACATATAAGTAGGTAGGTTACTTGTTATTTCTACAACATAAACTGTACACATGTATTCCTAAATATAATAACAGTGGATAGGTTCTTAAGAAAAAATCCTCTTTTACTACATAACACATGTTAGGAAACAAAAATAAAATAAAAAAATAATTAGCATGAAGTAACATTGATAAACAGGACGATTAGATGCATCGGCAGCGAGCGGCGATCCATCATCGTGCCACGGAAATATTTGTGTGCCATATACCAGCTATTTACAAATACCAGTACAAAGTATTAATACACGAAAGCTTCCGGCGGTATCGGGAGCCAGGGCTGCCTCAGGATGATACAATGACTTACAATTAATGTAAATGTACTTACTTTAACTTACATATTATAAAATGTGTAAGATATCAAGGCGGTAGAAAGTATATGGTTCGACCGGGGAGGTACCTCCGCCACACCTATTTGGAGCGTGAAGCGGTTTTTAGGTTTCGGTGGAAGGATGCAGTTGCCGGCTCACTTTTATAGGAAGCGACCAACTTAGTAGGATTGGAGTGAAGTAGAGTTCTTAGGAGTGGCAGAAATCTTGTTCTGTATGAAGTTGCTCACAGACGTCGATGAGTGGCAGTGACTACTTACCATCAGTTGGAATGCATGTTCATTTGCTATATTTGTTAAGAAAGAGACGCGCGTGCTGAAATATGATGGAATTATCCTCGAGAGTCCTCCAGAGAATCCATAGATATGGCAAAGTCTATGTGATTAGGAGGAACGGTTATACTATATGGAATGAGTTACAGATGCCCATGGGCGACAGTGACCATTTACAATCAAATGGACCGTATATGTCAAAACATATAAAGCATACGGTCCATCTGATGGTAAATATTATATATGAACATATCGCTGCTTTACACGAATAATAACACAACACAATAACACTACTTTTACAGGAAATTTTGTTGAATGAAGTAAAAATAAGTTAAAAATAATAATAAAATAATTCTAGGCATTTTTTTTTTGGAAAAAACTATATTTTTAACTTTCTTTGATGACTTTTGGATTTTTCAGAGATATTTATGCAAAATAGATACTAAATCCACCCCACTTATGTCGGAAATTTAGTTTATGTATTTGGCAGCCCTAAACACATTTAAAGAACGTAAAACAATTGTTCCGAATAATAATTATATTTGGAAATATTTAGTTCGCGGGGAGAATGCGTGGAATTCGTTGTTGAAATGGCTATTCGGTACAGAGAGAAACCCCAACGAATTCGTATGAGTCATGCGACAGAGAAAGTAGAGTGTTTGATTTTTCAGTTATTTGAAATATCGTGTAATTATATAAACTTGGTAGGAGTGGTCTTCTGCCACACTTTATCACTCTTTCTTATTGGTATATCTGCATAAGTATCTATGCTATACTATATATGAAAATTATTTGAAATTCTCGGTGCTTTGAAATCCAGTTTTTCACGATGGGAGGCTGGGGTTTGTATCCTAGGAATGGACTTCTTCAAATTTGTGAGTAATATAAATTAAATTACATTTGCTTGAAAACTGAAAGAACCCACCTTGAAGAAACCTAAGTGTCACAGATTTTTGTAAAAAAAGTTTTCAAAAACGTGCGAAGTCTAGGTGGTACCAGGACACTTAACTTACCGCTGGTCTACTGCACTTACTATAGCCATAATTATTATTCTCAACCGGACTGATGGGATATTATCTCCTGGCCTCTTCTGATTTCTGTTGTCAAGGATATGCAACACTGAGTAATGTTAACGTGAGGATACCCAGTGTAGAAAGTTTATTGATATCTATACCCATAGCCCACTAGGATTTTCCCTTGTATCGGAGATGAGGTCAAAGAAAAAGAAGCTTTATTATTGCCTTTATGCAAAACATATAGGTACGTTAACGACGCTTGAAAAACATCAGAATATGCCAGTAAAAGTTTAATTTCAAGTCCAAACTATAACAATAAAGCTGAAGCCACATTCTTGACTCACACTCGGTATTTGTTATTATTTTGATCCAAAAATTCTCATCACAACAATAAAAAGCCTGTCGCGTCGGTAGTTTCCGCGCCGGTGCGCGCACTACTGACGCGATTCTGACAAAAAAACGAGTGTGACGAGGGTACCCAGCCACGAATTTTAATCAATCTCCATCGTCGTGTGATAATAGTAATAATTTTAAAGCGGTTCCGACGTTATTATTTAGTTAGCTGGTGTCGCGGTGACGGACAGATGCGGCGGACTGATAGCAGACGACGCTCGTCTCTCTTTGTGATAGCACCGCGTCTGTCCAGGGCTACTTTTTGTCTAACCTAAATGTATTTGTTACATATATTTTAATTATTTTTAAATACATTGCATGTTATATGCGATTAAGTAAATAAGTATCTATCAATGTAAATAGTTTCTAGAGTATTCATATTTATTCGTTCCATCCTTTCTTAGCTCTTCATAATTTCCGAATATTTTACATCATATTATCTTTTATAAACATATCCTGAGAAGAAATTGTATTAAACGGTTATATGCTCAGTGGTTGCATGATCATGCTCAGATCACACCAATAGACAAAGTAAAGACTAATAAAATACTTATTTATTCTTTTTATAAAATTAATAAATATACGCCCATGGACTTTGTGACCGACTCTATACAAAATAGGTTCTATCTTAAGCCGATCACAAATGCGTTGCCACTCCTGAAGTCATTCCGAATAATAATGGTCTCATATATAAGGCAGTCGGTTGTCACAACATCCACCGAAATGCAGAACTGCTTCAAGCTAGAAATAGGGGTAGCAATGCTACCTCACCAGTCGAACCATACTGTTTCTACTATTCGTAATAATAAACACACCCTATTACTAGGTATATGCTTAATATCTTCCAGAATTAAGAATAATATTAATTAATCTTTGGTATCCCCCGCCCCGAACATTTGAAACAAATCATTAAATATTCACTATTGAGTATTTATGATTGCTAAGAAGGTCAGAGCTTATATCATGAATATTTAGTAACTACGCGACTATTTTCGCATCCGATGTCTTTCAGCCTCTGTGAAACATTACACTTCTGTTCTTCATTTCTAACAAGTGGATCAAGCAGAAATATCAGAATTTAGCTAAATATACCGTAGTTTGCAAGATTCCAGGCGAATTAACATCGATTCAACGGGGAATGAGGTGTAGTCCATACCATATCAAATCGTGATGCTACGACTCTTTAATCAACCCCAGATTTAAAAATACGCAACCACCGTGATAATTCATTGGTATACAATTCGTATTTAAAAAAAAAAAACGATGTCTTCTATGGTAAAACATGAGATAAAACTAGTTACACTAACATAAAAACTAACTAAAAATTAGTCTAGCTATTCACCGAGATAATGTTGCTAACATGCTGGGAACTCATCCTAGGGACGGTTTATTTATACATATAAACTATTTTTATATCCATATAGTTGTGAAATTAATTAATTCAAATCAATAAATCCATATTACCGGAAATTTACACAAATGTTAGCCGACAAATTTTACAAGTTTATTCTGTGCCCTTAAGTACGAGTTTGTTATGTACGAGTTCTTACTACAATGTACATACATTACACGTTTACGTTTATGTTTTTGGTCATTCCTCACTAAGCGAAAACGTAAACGTATCGTAAACGGTCATGGCTTTGAAACCTAATAAACTCGTCCTAAGCACAGAACACTCTCAAGATTCAGGATTGAATTTAATCATTTGATTACCACAGACGCATTTTATTTGGTCAGGAGGAAAAATATCGGCGTTCAACAAATGAGCGCACATCAAACGATGGTGGAGTAAACAGGACCACTTCCTGCCACGATTTCATTGCTCTGCCACTAAACAACCGTTTCCTGGTACTTTATGGTTATTATAATAAATAACGCATTACTTTAGTAACACGATTGATATCTTCTGATTTGGATCCGAAGTGAGTTTTATAAATATTTCAGGATAAGGTGCAGGCGTAGTCGTAATGACTATCCTTATTTGTTAAGGGAATCCAAGAGCCGCGGTCGGCGAAAAGAAGGTCGACTAGTGTCCATAGTCCGTAGTCCATAATCAATAACTACAATAGAAAACATTTAAAAATATTTTCATTTCCGATAGGTGAACATTCTGCAGTTAGCGAATCCGGTAGGAAAATCATTGTTCCACGATACTTACATAATGATTTAATTTACCCTCAACCGATTAGGTAGGTACACCACGGACAAGTTGTTTATCCTATACCTATCTGAACCGGAACTATCCGACACTATTTCTCAGAAAAATGGAAAACAAAGGGCGATTTCGTAAGGTTTCATAACCGATACGACACAGATAGAACGTTTGATTAAACGGCCGATCGCATCCGGCGGCCTTTGATCCTCGGAAACGTCCATCATCGCCACACCACTGTATTGACAGATTTATAACGCAAAAATGCTCGGAAAATAGATATTGACTAATGTACCACATCGGTTACGATGTTTCTTTAAGTTTTAATAAACTTTAATATTTTATTGCCATTACTTTGATCCCAGTTTTACAACGATCTAACGGAGCAAAGTAAATAATGTGAGCAAGAGCAAATAAATAAAAAGCAGTCGATTCCACGTTGCATCAATAGTTTGTTTACTGTTGCGGTAATAGCCATGCAGTCGGTTTCAGCTATGGACGATAAAATAGACTCCTAATGTAAATATAAATATCACACGTTAATATAAGTATTTATCAGAAAATACTGCTAGATATTTACTAAATCCAAGAAAATAGACTACAGCGTTCCTCTTTGAATTTATTGAAATAAAATGTTACTTAATACCGTTGTGATTAGAAAATCAATAAAAAGGTATCGCGACTGTAAGCTAACACATACATCTATAAGATTTAGCCTGCGAGAGAATCACTTGCATATTGTTTCCTATATATTGTTTTGTTATATATGTTGTTTCCCATACATTCCCTACATCACAGTGTGAGGTCACCTCAGCAATTCAGAGGTCGGAATCGATGCTATCCGTAACCAGTAAGCCTCATACCTACTCCATTTCACATTCATTAATTAAGAGGAATTGGTGAGGTCTACTAGCCTCCCATAATGAGCTTTTTGCCAGTTGTTACCGTGCCTGGCATGGGTGTTAATGACCGCAGTGGGTGTTAATGTTATACAGGAAGACAATGCTGTCCATCCCCTGGATGTCCCTCAGTCGTCTCCTACAACATCCACGGGAAGAGTGGGAGTGGTGCTATTCAAGACCACCAATCGGCGTATACCTATATAATATCCTCTATATATACTTACTGCTCGAGTCTAAAAACCAGAATACAATGTTTGGTTATATATGTATAAGTAAGTAATTTTACATAATCAAATTTTTCACCAAATTTAATCCATTTATTGCTATATGACGCAGTGTCCCTGATTATAAGTAACACGTTGATACAAAACGTGAATTTAATTCACTTAATATTAGGTTTTACTGACAGTTATGAGGATTCAGCATGACGAAGCCTTATTTGATGTATTAACATAATCGGGATTCCAATTGCATTAAAACTGAAGAAAACTTAGGAGTCTTATATGAAAAATATACACATCAGATCGTGTTACGGCTTCGAGCTTTGCATATTTTTTTTAATTTTTGGCAATTTAATGCTAATTATAAAATAATTTGGAACACATGGTGGTGAACCAATGGTACAAATCTAAGGGTACCCCCATACATATTTCTGCCTATTAACGACATTGCTAAACGCTGCTGTGATCTGGTTGGAAGGGTCTGATAAGGGAGACATACTTATCCGAGGCATTCCAATTTATTGCTAGACCTCGTGTGGGAACTTGATTTTTAAGCTTTTTTTTGTGTATGAACTTTAAAAATATAAATTGTCTTAACGGGTTTCCTACATACTAACCTACAATTAACAAAGCGGTTGATTTGTTACCACGTTTATTTCCGACAAACAAGCACACTTTTTCGTACTTTCGTATTTTTTAATCTGATTTAAATAGCAGTCGACCTGATGGTAAGTGGTTACTGCCGCCCATAGATATCTGTAAGCAACTTCATATAGAACAGGTGTTCTGTCTGAAGTCGATCACAGATGCGTTGCTACTCCTGAGGACTAAGATGGTCGCCTCATACATATAAGTGAGCCAGCAAACACATCCTTCCAGCAAAAAGGAAGAATTGCTTCACGCAAGACATAAATTTAGCGGTGGTACCTCCCCGGTCGAACTACACCTGGTTCTACCACCTGGCAAGTATCGAAATTGCTAATTAGAGAATACAAATGTCTCTAAGTTAATGATCACAAACGGACTTCATTCATCATGCAAAATCAATGGCAATTCGCAACAGGCGTATCCCCTACCGAGTACCCAAATCCGCATTCACCTCCGCTCTAGTTTCGCACAAGCGAGTTTATAAAGCATACGAGTGCTCGCAGTGTATAAGTTCGGGGCCACCGCAAATATGAAAATAAACAAACACTACGTAAATAACCCGAAAGCACTTCAAAGTGGAGTATGTTTCGATACCGACGAGGTTCTAAGTTATAGGCGATCAGCGGTATGGTAGGTATGGCATGATCTCGTATAGAATCTAGAAGCGCCTTCACTATTGAACTTTTGTTAGTAAACTTGGGAATTATACTTCGTCTTGGTTAAATGTTAAACTATGTATAGGTATTGGAAAATCCCAGATATTAATTGGCTATGATTGGCTTTGGAAAGAGAACTAAAGTATAAATTTGCGAAGGTGTTAAAACTATTAAAGTTTCCCGGGACCTGCAACACAGGAAAGTAGAAGTTACAACAGTAAATAAACTTTACGAATTTCGAAAATAGACGATATGAAATGTATTTTTTTCCAAACCCAATCTAAGTAAAATGTATTAAGAAACACTTTTATCACATACATTGGTGATTCCATTGGTGGTAGAACTCTTTGTGGTTCGACTCCGGAGGCACCACCGCCACACCTATTTCTGCCTAATAACAGCAGTGTTATACGCTGTTGTGTTCTGGTCTGAAGGGTGTGGTAAGGGAGACATACTTTTTCGAGGTATTCCACCTTAGTCCTCAGGGAGTCCTCAGTAGCAACGCATCTGTGGCTAGCCTTAGGTGAGACTTTGGTCTTACCTGGGGTTGATTATAGGTGTTCATGGGCGGCAGTAGCCTCTTACCATCAGGTGGGCTGCATGCTCGTTTGCTACTTCTACTATAAAAATACTACTATAAAAAAAATAAGAATAAATATACAAGTAGGATTGCATGAATAAGATTGAAGGTAATGGTTAGTAAGTATGTAATAAAAGTAAAGATCTCCAATAATTTGATTTGGAGAAACATGATGAAACTTCAAGCCTACCCCAACTCGAGGATTTGAGTACCTATTGTCTTTGTAAAGAAAGATATTTATGTCCCACAAAGAGATATTTGCTGACGCAAAATATAAAAGTTATATAAAACAATGAAGACGAATGTTTAGATCTACTTTGAAGAGGTCAACACGGCCCTCGTCTACAATTATAAATATTCAGCAATTTCGAACAAAATGTGTCAAGATTTTCATAACTTAAACGTGCCTAATGACCGCTCTTCAATGTTCTTCGGGCCACACATCAACATAGACACTGAAGCATTTTGTTTACACACAATATCGCTCATTGGGCCAAACCGAATGTAGTAACAAACAGCGAGGTTGGCTACCAACTTTGGACCAACGTTGGGCCAGCATGCCCATCTAAGAGATCGATCGCTTCTGAGAATCTATCGGGAAGAAATCGAAGTACTATTTCGAGAGCAGTTTTTCATCTGGTAACTTTTATAGATGATTTTATAGCAAATGTAGTACCCTAGCTCTATTAAAAACAACTGTGCTATACATAAATATGTTATTATTATTTCATATTTTAACTACCTTTAACTTGCGGCTTCGCTCGTGGTTAAATACCATTACGGTACAATAATTAGTGTCCTTTATTCTAAAGTTGTGACCAGTTATTTTACATTAGGATTACGACTATTAATAATTATGGAAGTAACAAACAAGCTGTCTTGCTGATGGTAAGTGGCAACTGCCATTTAATACCATCTTCGAGTATAATCAACCCCCGATAGGATTAGAGTACTACCAGACGTGAGACACAGATGACTCATAACCTCTGAGGACTAAATTGGAACGCCTCGTTTAAGTCTCTCTCTCAATACTACCTTCAAATCAAAGGGTGCACTAGCATTCTATACTTTTATTAGGTAGAAAAAGGTGTAGCATTGATACCTCAAAAGTCAAAACCACAAATGATTATACCAACAAGGTAATAAATATTAAGTAATTGCCATTTAAAAGGAAATAACAAATATAATACATAATCAACCAGCGTAAAGCTTAAACCTTCAATTAAATCCACCTTTCATTTATAAAAATCTAATAAAAATCTTCTTTAAATTAAAGTAAAAAGTTTTTTCTAAAATATTTTTAAACAGCCGTCTTTTTACTTTCATTTTACCGTCAACCCATTATTGTCCCACTGCTGGGCACGGGTCTTCTCTCAGATTGAGAGAGTTTCAGGCCACAGTCCACCGCGCTGGCTAAGTGCGAATTGGTAGACTTCACACACTTTTGAGAATTTGAGTAAAGTAATGATAATTAACTTCTAAAACACACATAATTTTAGAAAAATCAATAGTGTGCCTGGGATTCAAACCTCCGAACCTAGATTGAGAAGCCGGGTTTCAACCATTCGGCTATAACTTGCAAAGCACCTTGCAAATTAACAGTATTAGAAGTCAATAACTTTCACTAACATAGTCTAATACGTGAAACCTATTTGCACAAGTACAACAAAGTTTATAGTAACCATGCAAAAACATAGTAACCCGCAGGTTTCAACAACAACAAGTTGGCGTATTGGTGGAACGTTGGCTGTTGGTGGAAGCTTGTTGAACTCAAACACAGCGCGTGTAAACAGCGGCCACATCAAAGGTCCGCTGAAATACCGCGCTCGGGACTCTTGATGGTCGCAGACTTCGTTTCAACTTGATTCATTGATAAATTCAAATTTTAAATATGTTAAACAAACTCATTTATATTTATACTTAAATAAAATATTTTTTTTGGAGGGAAGTCTACTTTAAAGGGTTTGGTACAGAAGAGATACATACTTTTCCGAGGTGATACTTAGTCCTCGGGGTAGATAAGCATCAGTGACCAACTTCTGGTAAGGAGTATCTTATTTGAGGTTATCGTTAGTAGCCCACCTACCATCGGGCGAACTGCATTTTTTATTGTTTATTTTTTCCGATTGAAATAGCAAACGAGCACGCAGTCCACATGATAGTAATTGGTTACTGCCGTCCATGGACATCTGTAAGATACTTCATATAGAACAGGGGTTCTATCTGAAGTCGATCACAGACGCGTTGCTACTCCTAAGGACTAAGATGGTCGCCTCATACTCGTTTGCTACTTCAACCTGAAAATGTATATTACAAATACAGTAGAAAGTAGTAGATAGTAGTAGAGGTCAGCAGAGTAATCGTACTATGTAAGTAGTATAATCTAATAAAGATTATTAAGATAACTTTTGCTGTTGAATTTTACAATTGGATATAAAATTTCGTCTTTGGGTAACAAAAAATTCGTTAACTTTCCCTCTAACTTTAATTATATCTACGACGCCGTCAATCAAGGACCAAACCGCCTCGCGCACGCTCGAGAGCATCGGCGGATTGATCAAACCCTCTTTGATCTCCGAATCACGCGCTCCTTACTTATATTACTTACACAATAGATCTTTGTAACGTATCCTGAGATCTAACACCACGGAAAAACAAGCTTAATAATAAGTATATAAGATGTAGACTAAAATAAAGCTTCGTTCGACTTACAACGTTAATCGTCGCTGCCAATCGAGTAGATCTCAATTTTATAACATCTGAAAGTAGTTGTAGACTTTATCGTAATATAAGCTCTTTTGTAATATACTCAATGTTGAATTTCCAGTTAATATTGGAGCGGCGTTTATGTCAGTTTGTTTGTAAGTCAAACGGTGTGACCTGTCAAAACGGTGAGTGGTAGCAGGCGCGCGGCGTAAACATTTACACGTGGCGGTCAGTGCGCATGCGCAGTTATCTGTACCGCGACTCCCCGGGAACCGAAGTATCTTAGTCATTAGCCGTAATGTCTCATTTTGGTATCGATTGGGAATATTGGTTGAATCTAGATCCAATCATTCGATAGATATTAACAGCCACAATATGTTAATAGATATAACGTATACACTCAAAAATTGAAATTGTTGTTTTTATAAATGTGACTGTGATTTCAATTTTATATTATTTGAACTAGACACGCAAATCAATCGTGTCCATGCTATGAATACGTCAAGCTTTTTATAATGGCCACTCTTTTCATATGTTGGGAAGAGATGAAACTTTCGTACAATTTTTAAAATTTGAGTACAATTTTCATTCAATAATGGAGAACCCCCACAACCAAGATAGACATCCCCATCCGCCCAGGTCATGAGGGACTAATCCCTTGCTCTAGCAAATTCCACTACGCCGTTCCAAAGCGGATTTGTAGGAGGTAGGGTAGAGCAGGCCTTCATCGGATGTTTTCAAACCGCACATAAACCCTCTAGCAAAGCTTGGCAATTATTATTCAACTATATTATTTTAATATTATAAAGCTGGACAGTTTGTTTATTTGGTTGAACACACTAAGCTCAGGAACTACTAGTTCGATTTGAAAAATCCAAATTGTCAACGAGCCAAGGATCACCGACCGGTTAGAACCTTTGAGTCTTTGATAGTCGTCCTATGCCGCGGCGTGGCGTCGCCGCTTGGCGTAAGGTCTGCGGGCCTCGAGGAAACCTTTGAGTATACGGAGGGACATAGGCTCTCTCTGCGTGTTCTACCGGCTTTAGAATCGTGAGCGTTTCCAGGAACTTTTTGACCTGGTGCCTACGTCACCTTTTCTCCACCGCACCGTCGAAGAATGAAGTTCCATCCACATAAACTCGACTCGTGGCGGTCCTCCACGGTTCGGTTTACATGTTCGTTTTTGCCATGGAATAAGCTTCCTCCTGAGGTATTCTCGGAGCGCTATTAGCGGTCACCCATCCAACTTACGACCCCATTCAAACATGCACTTTCAAAATACATAGTAAGAAAAATCCACATTAGTTTACAATATAAAATACCTAAGTAACTAAACCAGGCGGTCTCGGCCGGTGGTCGAAGACATCCGGTGTAGTGTTTCGAACAATTGGGCCTGCTTGCTTCCTGCTTCACGCAATTATACCAATTACCAGTAGCTTGTGTTGTTTGATCCACAGGATTTGGACGATTGTTCCATCACACTGACGCGTGGTAATGAGCTATTAAGATAATTTAAGCCTCGTATGTTTAACGGAGCTATGAAGTTGAGTTGTCATTTTGATCTCCCACGCCGATTGTCCTAGGTTTTAAAACTTTGAATTTTCGATGTTATATGTTATTGGAAATTCTGTCATTTTTTATGGTTCGAAAGGTGGTAAGGATACTTTAATGCCAAAATCTCTATAAAGTTCTCAAAGGCTAAGTACGAAAGTTGAGTATTAGGATGGGGCGATTTCAAACGCACAGACACACTCAAGTTATAAAAATCTTATACGATAATAGCAAATAAATATATGCGACGTATAGACACGCTAAATTTTCATCTTTATTATACGTACAGATTTTATTTGATATAGCTATTATTTATATTAGGTATTGACTAAATTTGAAGATGGTAAAACCCTTTGTGGTTTTACTGCGAAAGCACCACTGCCTGATAACAGAGATACTGTGTTTTGGACTGAAGGGTGTGGTAAGGGACATATAAGATAAGACTGAGGTCTTACCCTTATGAGGTAAGACTGATCTTATCTAGGTTTGATTACAGATGTCCATGGGTGCCAGTATCCACTTACAATTGGGTGGACTGCATGCTCGTCAGCTACTTCAATATGTTAAAAATGTATGTATTACAGTGATATAGAAGTTCTCTTGAAAATCAGTAACCTGTTAATATGTGTGATTTCAATAAATGCCATGATACTGCCACGTGTGTTGTTTGCGGGCTGAGATGGTCAGCTAACAACTCGTCTGCTTTTCAATTCAGCAAATTGCCGTCCAATTATTCAATAATGGAACATAATCGCGATTCTGAATTCGCAATAACAAATGTCTAATGAAAAGGCATCAATGTTGTTTATATTATACTACCAGACCCGTGCCCAATTCGTTGGGCAATAAAAATTTTGGTGTGGTTCTTAGTACTAAATGTTAGGGTTTATTATCCAACTGCCAAAAGGAAGGATATTTTTACAGCGTATGTATGTACATATGTATCAATTTGCATACCAATTTGGCGAAACATGTATGCTCTATTATGTATAATCTTGGTGTAACTATCTTTGTTTGTATATATACGAACTATGTAGGATTACTTACGAGATAAAAGCTATCAACGTTAAGAACTTAGATGAACTGGCTTAATAATGAACGAATTTTCTACAATAAAAATGTCTGTAAAAAAAACACTTAAAATATTTAATCAAATAAAATCAATTTAACCAAACCTAAACTATTTTGTTAAACTATTTGAAATACAAATTCAGAAATAGTCGCCCATTGGGATTTTTCATATAACGCTTAAAAATATTTCAAAATTAACAATAAATATTCATTCAATAAATATATTCATTCTAACCTCACCAAAACTAGTATCTAACTTTTTAGTAAACTATATAGGATCCAGTAACCTAAATATACCAGCATGCAACAAGATCTTACCATCATAACACGTTATTACATTAGTTTACTATCGTAATCGATTAACCAGCACAATAATTTTCCTGTTAACAGAATTGGGTACAATAACTCACAAATGCAACAAAATAACCAAGAGATACATTAACCGATGAACACAAACATCCCGCATTATGGAATCGCATACACACCAATTATTTGTACAAAAATGCACTAAACAGGAATCAAACCGCCTCCATTTGTACCAATTCTCACAATTCCATGGTTCCACGTTTGTAATAATAGATTTTATAGCGTAAGGACGCGTGCATAGAGATACATCAGCGTTAATAAATGCCTCAAAAATCCATACATTTATTTAAACATATAAATAAATTTGGAGTATCTGTTTGTAATGTCAAAATAAAAGCTTTTTACTAAATGCATGTGGAAGTATATACGATACTGATAACAAAACATCAATGACTAAAATTTTTGTCTGTCTGTCTGTTCTCGGTAATCTCTGAAATCGCTGGAAAGATTTTGACTGTACTTTCACTGTTGGATAGCTGATGTCGTAAGGCATAACTTAGGCTACTTTTCTTTTAAAAAACATTTGTGTTCCGCACAAAAAAAATAAAACCACGCGCGCTCTATACGCACGTAGCTACCGTCGCTACCGCTAATATCAGTTGCAATCAGTCCTCTTTGAAACCATGCTATGTCAAGTTACATTTTTTAACGCGGGTATAACCGCGAGGCTCCAGACCATCAAAATAAAACAATTCTCGTATGTATGTACGCAAGATATAGATTAAATAAACGATATGCTCTACATTGTATTTATTATATATAGATAATTTGTCATTTTTTTAAAATAATGACATCATTTTAAATAATAAATCAATGAAAAAGAATATAGTCGAATTGGGAACCACCTCCTTTTTTTGAAAGTCGGCTAAAATTTTAAATAAATTGATTGACAGCTTATATTACTTACAAGTACACTCTGATATTTGTACTTCTGCAAGGAAAATTATTCACTACACCAGGTTATTTTGGCATCATAGGGCCAAGATTTGATATGATATTATGACTAAATCTTTCCAACCATATAGTTTATGTAATTTCGCTTGGGATGTTCTATATCACGGGACATTCAAGAATAAAAGCAAAATTATGATATTCCTGGTACACTATTTGTGAAAAATCAATTCGAGCCTGTGTAGGGTCTCACTAGAACAAAGTGACTATAGTAAAATACATGATCTTAGCATATATAGATACATATGATGTTCTCGATGCAATAAGAAGTTTAACCAGACCCTCGAAGCTGATCAAAATATAGACTTTAATTAATTACTGGATCAGAAGACTAAGTTGAAACACAATACGCATATTAGTTCTTTCTGCAGGAACTGTATCATTTGTAGCAAAAATATATACTTACTATAATCATATGCATATATAAATACCTTATCTTAAGTTTTATCGCTACATGTGACTGGATTAATTCTATTAATTTAATAAAATACCTTTATAAATACCAGATTTTACACGACGTTTAACGTCAGTATTGTAACTTGTTATAAGATAAATCATTTATTTATAACCTGAATTGTAATAAACACTTTAATTTATTATTTTAGGGAATGCCACACAATATGTACGGTGCCTTAGCAAGCTTGTGACAGTAATCCAGGCGAGATGTCCAGATTCCCGTAAAGCGAGGAATGCGGGAGGGCGGCGGAGGGCGGCTATAAATACAAATTATTCTATTATGTCCACTCGGAGAGCCACCGCACTTCAAGGAACACAATACGGGACTTTTAATAAACATGGAGAATGTTATCCGTACATGGAAGATATTGATACATAGAAAATTTATAGAGCCAAAAATTACGTAGATTAAAATTGACGACCCGTGCGGCGGAGTGGCCACCACAAAAATTATACAGTAGGTACCGGGTTCGATCCTCGTCCAGACAGATATCTGAATGTGGCGTTTAGATTTCTGTTATTGTTTTAGGTGTTTTTGGATTATTAGCTTAATTTATATATATTTTTTATTATACAGAGGTAGCAAACAAACATGCAGTCCACCTGATAGTAAGTAGCCACTGCCGCCCAAGGACATCTGTAACCAACCCCAGGTAAAATCAATTTTTCCTGAGGTTAGCCACAGATGCGCATCTACCCTCGACGATTAAGTTCCAACGCCTCAGATAAGTATGTCTCATTAACCCCCTGTAACATATCATTCCTATTATTTCGACAATAACAAGTATTTAATTGTAACATGAGCATTTTCACAATACCTACTAGGCTAACACTTAGTACCAACACAATTGTTGCCGACCTAAGGTTACGGAACAATTGAGGAACGACCTAGATGGAATTCTAATCCTACCTTGAATAAATTAATTATGGATATACATGAGTAGCACTTGTTACTTACCATGAGTTGTAGATGGAGTGCATGTTGGTATGCGATTTCTATAATTTAAAAATAATATTAACATACTGAAAGAGTATATTATACTTCTTTTACTAAAAGTACGTATTGGTAATAAAGTAATCTGAGTATCTAGCTCTACCTATCTACCTAAAACTTTGATGAAGGATTATCCTATTATATTTCGCTAATATGGTCACAGATTCTTGAACTGAACCGCCCGCACTCTTCCATTGATGACTAGATACTATAATTGAGACGAACGTTATCTTAAGGAAATTTATCAAAGTTATTAGAAATAATGCAGGACACTAACCTTTGAACATGAAAGGCCACTGACTCATAATTTTATGTCTTGTACGAGATTAGTAGCGTCTACTGACTAATCTAGAGAGAGGGAGGAGGCTAGGAAGCTCAGACAGAACCCCCTTTTTTGATTTGGACCTCTTAAAACCAGGGGGACTATACTTGATGACTCATTATACCACGAGAATCTGTAACGTTACCTCATTTATTTTGACTGGACAATTAACTAACTTATTTTGATGAACTGATGTTTCGTAAATGTACAAATAAAAATACAAATATCATAAATATGTAGGTAGTACGGGTGTTTGGGTTACATTTTTATGGTAAGTTCTATATTCGACCTGTTTGGGTATACGAATTATGTCAAAATTTTGAATTTAATCATATTACAATGTATCGTATGTCAAATGTTATAACATCTATAAATTATTAAATCGAACATTTATTGATAAAAAGAGACAATAATATACACAAACAAATAATAATAATGCTATAATGAAAACATTTATATACATAATTAATAAGTCAAATAGTGAACGTTACGTGACTTGTGTGCTTCGTTGTTGATAAGTGATTTACCAGAAATAACATCGTCAGTGGAACGGAAATAATGCTAAAGCGCCATTTTCGTCAAAATGAGTTATATATATCATTGAACTGCGTTTTTTTTTTCTGCATCAATCTATCTAGGTTTTAAGCCAATCCGAGTACTTTTATGGTGCTTTAGCATCTCGAAAATTTACGATAACTTTTCAAATATGCGCCAGCGATATGACTAAAGCGACGTTTATTTGGCGTTTTTTCACAAACGTTGCGTAAGAAACGTTTTCGTTTCTCATTTTTTTCAATTTAGTGACGTGAGCAGTTTTTCTTTGAATTTCATTATATGAAAA
>MOOZ01000714.1:1248845-1262658 GCA_002930495.1 Cecropterus lyciades | reverse complement strand
TAATGGTATGTCATATTTCATAATCCGTCAAGCAGTTTGGGCTGAGCGCGTGCCAAATAATGGGTCTAAATACGTACAAACTCATATTCATACATACGCTCAAAAACATTACCCTCCTTCTGACGCAGTCAAGTAATAATTAAAAGCATTTTTTACCTTCATTCCATAGTAGCAAGTATGATACAAGCAGCATAATCGGGCAACATGACAAGTTTAACCTGGGCGCAGGGGTCACAATCTAATTCAATAACCGCATAGCGAGGACCTCCGCCTACAGCCACTTGGATCTAATCAGCGGACGGACCTCATTCGGATATAACGATGACATACTGAGTGTTATGAGTTGTACCGTCTTTTTATACGGTGGATTACTTCAAGTTGAACTAACTTCTTGTTTGGTAGTTATTCATATAGTATATTATAAGTACTAGCTGTATATTATTAGTAGCTGATGAGCATGACATCTAGTCTACAGTAACTGGCAATAACTGCCCATGAAAAAAACACGCTTTTTACACTCATAGCCCCACAGTAGGATTTTTACCTGTGTCGTGGGTGCCATGGACACACAAAGACGAATACATAAACACTCAGACCCAGAACAGAAATCTAAACTCATCATTCAGACGTCTGTCTGGCCGGGGATCGAACCCGGGACCCACTGCGTGTAAGACTGGTATGGTGACCGCTCCGCCACGCGGGTCGTGAACATTATGATGATAGTATGAACAATTATAACCAACCCTACAACTAATCCTCCACGGCCTTTAAACGATCACTGTTAAGCTACAAAGCTGCTCAAAGCAGATGTAGGTGTAGCGGTGATGCCGCCCAAGTCGAACCACACAGTGGTCCCTGCGAGACGTTACATAGATTTATGTTCTTCATTGTTCATTGGTGGTTTAGCAGAAATATCAAATTTTTGCTTTTACTCTTGTATGTCCCGTAAAAATCGTTCCATCTTCTTTAAAACAACTTTTGAGACTATAAACAATCACTGAAACCCCGATTATGTACCACCGCTGAAGGGTTTTATCCTGACAACTAAGGGATGTACCTATATGTCTGTATATAAATTAATTTATAGTAGATTTTTTGACAGAATTAACATTGAAGCGTTCTATGTTTCGGAAGGTGAACATGACGACCCACGTGGTGGAGCGGTCACCATACCGCTCTGACACGCAGTGGGTCCCGGGTTTGATCCCCGGCCAGACAGACATCTGAATGATGAGTTTAGATTTCAGTTCTGGGTCTGGGTATTTGTGTATTCGTCTTTGTGTGTCCATGGCACCCACGACACAGGTAAAAATCCTACTGTGGGGCTATGAGTGTAGAAAGCGTTTATGTTTATATTTACTACAATATTTATTTATGAAAAATAGCGTAACAAACATACCACACACTTAATTACATCATAATTTTTTCCATTATAACATTTGCCTACAACATTATGAACTAACGCTAGTAGGACAAGGGACACCGAAGTTATTTCTAACTACAAAGTTGAGTATAGTTTTAGTAAACATACATTTTCTAGGAAATGCTTTTTACAGCATTTTTTATCAATTTAGTTATCTGCATAAACTTTTTATGGTAGATTCATGGTTCTTTATTATAATATAATTAAAAATAAAACCTGCCGTATTTATCCCGCTTGGTTTTTTATTAATTTTACATAATTGCTACTGTTAAGTGTACGTAAGTTATACAAAAAATACATCATAAGTTTATAATTAAACATATTTTATAATTATTTATTTTTCTACAACACATTTACTTAACAACTAATTAATACTCGCATCAACAAATCGCAAACAAATAATTACGAACTCAAGCCCGCTTCAAGCTAACCGAAATAATTTAGCCCATAATTATCCCTAATCGCTCTCGGAAAATATCCGATTTCTTCAATTGTGTTGTGCACAAATATTTTAAAACACTCGTAACTCGATATCGGCTATGCGATACCATAATTACAGCAAACAATGTCATTTTATCTGATCTTGCCCGTGCTGTGATCTCTAGCGTAAATTTAAATCTTAGATTGGCAAAGAATTTTACACACAACCAATTTTTTACCGCTGTGAAAAGTATCGTTTACCAAAAGATCTCAAGTGCTTATGGCTAAACAAACAAATAAAATTTTATTAGTTGGTCAGTTTTTAGCAAGCATTTATTAAGCATAAGAGACGGTCCAACTTTCTCCTCAGAAACAACGCATCTGTGGCTAAGCTCAAGTAGAACTCTACAAGTATTTTTATGTAAGTTTAATTTATAAATTTCATTTGCGGCAGTTGCCTGCCACTTGCCATTGACACATGATTTTGTAGGGTTCCGTACCCAAAGGGTAAAAAACAAGCCCTTATTACTAAGACTCCTCTGTGCGTCTGTCTGTCACCAGGCTGTGTCTCATGTCACGTGATAGTTAGACAGTTAAAATTTTCACAGATGATGTATTTCTGTTGCCGCTATAACAACAAATACTAAAATTAGAATAAAATAAATAAGTAAGGGGGGCTCCCATACAACAAACGTGTTTTTTTTCGTTTTGTATAGATAAAAGTACGGAACACTTCGTGCGCGAGTCCGACTCGCCCTTGGCCGGCTTTTTTTAAATAAAGAAGTAACCAAGTGTTAGAGTTAGGCAGAGGTAGGTGTGACGGTGATGCCTGCGGAGTCAAAAGGTTGAAATTTATTTTCTACTTTTACACTATGAAATGTATTAAAATATACACAACTTCCTCTCGAGGTTTTCCGATGTCTTTTCACATGAACCTCTTCATAAATTACATTTAAAATTAAGTAACCCCCAACACTATAAAGTGGGCAACCATTTAAAAAGTCAAAAATTATATTATTTTATATGAGCCGTCAAATTCGAGCGAGTTACACCTATATTTTTATTATAGAAATACAACATTTGCTCGTTAATATTGTAGGTAGGTACTACAACGTCGCGGCGGAAGGGTAACGCATAACTTAGTCAGACCCTTTATTCGATTGACTATCTATTTACTTACTAGATTTAAATTGTTAAGCCTGTGAACGTGAATATTATCCAGTCTCCCTATTTTATTTTAGCTAAGTAGGTAGGTATCTAGGCTCTAAATCTGATCTAAATGACTGATCTGGTGTTGATAAAACATTCCTAATTGTAATATACACGTCATTTCCTTTCATTTGATATCACACAAGGGTATATTTGACAATATTCGATTATTCCTCCCCACTTTGAAGTACCATATTTAGTAACTGACTGAACCGATTTTGATAAAACATACTTAAGAACCAATACCTGGAAACCTGCTGTCTAAAAAAAAACTGCGCCCAGATCGGTTCACCCGTTTAGGAGCTACGTGTTCACAGACAGACAGACATAGCAGTCAAACTTATAACACCCCTCTTTTTGCGTCGGGGGTTAAAAAAGGGAGATAAAAAAGGTCTCCTTTAAAATGAATAAATATTACTACTGACAACTTTCCATCAAATAGCCAGGGTAAAAGATAAAATATATTCCAGTAAATTAAGTATAAAAAATATTAAAACTATACTTAACGATGTTTTTGTTTGCAAAACTGGCCAATCATGCGTGAACGTTACCCCAGATCTCTAAAAACATAAATACATACAAATACTTCATAGCTGAAGCTTGCTTTCATTGCCTCAGTACGAGTTTGTAACGTTTCCTCAAAACAATCATAGTTTACGATTTCGTCCATCATTGCAAAATACATTGCAAAGTGTAGCTGAAATCGAAAACGGAAACGTGGGATGCTTAAACATATATCCGAAAACGTAAACAACGACTGTTTTGTGAAACGTAATAAACTTGTGCTAAGAGAACAGCTAACTTTTAAAAACCCACCATAACATTGCAGCGATCATGTTTCAGTGCACCAAAGTAACGTGCGCGCCGTATTTGATATTGTTTGAGTTAATTTATAATATCCACAATTACTTTTTGTGGTGGAGCTGAGAGCACGCTTCTGGGAAGGTATCAAAGCCAGTTGTTTATGACGTCTCAATCCGGAGCTCGCGCAGGTGCCCATACGTACATTTTTTACTACATACGACACGATAGGATACGATTCCGACTTTAATATGCCCCTATGGAACGTTTCAGGACACGATATATCACCTAGATTTTATATAATACACGTTTTTCAAACAATTCTTCAGCTACGCTCAATTTTATTATTCACAACTACGTATGTATTTATATTCTTCGGCTTTCCCCGGGTCATTATTTTATAGCCTTATGTACTTTAGTAGTAATATTCATTGTTAAAAGCAAACATGACAACTTAAAGACAAAATATTAAGGTCGTCATCAAATACGTCACGGCTGTGTAAAATCCCAGAAGACTAATTATTTTTTACTGTGTCGCGAATGCAAAGACTTTATTGAGATTATCAAATGAAATTATGTGTCTCTCACGATCTTAAATCGTGCCGTTAATTCTAAATCAAAGGCTTATGGGCTCCTATTATTGGCGAAACAAAAAAACAACTTTGAATATTTATTTTAACACATTTTATTGAAGCGTAAACAAACTGACTTGATGCGTGATTTTGAAGAGCATTATGCAGTTGTTTTTTTGCTTTTTCATTATCGTTTTAGGATTGTTTAATAGACGTGTTCGCTCCTTGGGTGTTATACTTGGAATAGATTTACTTCAGATGTATTTTACAAGCGGAACTTGAAAGGCAAATTAAAGTACTAGTATCTCTATATCTGAGCGCTTTTCTTCTCTTTGCAGTAGAATATCACGGGTAACTACATAAATCTTTCATTTTCAGGTCTAAGGTTCGAATCGTCATCAATCCATTGATGTCCATTGGCACTGAAAGAGAAAAGACTCTCACACTGGGAGGGATTTAGTCCAACGCGTCGACCTAGTGCTAATGAGATCTTTTTCTTTTGAAACTTTCCGGTGTACAGGTTTCCTCACGATGTTTTCCTTCTCTGTACGTACCTGTGAATCGAACCTCGGACCCCTTATCCGGGTTTCAGGCCACTTCAGTTTTTAAAGGTTTGAACCTTAGCGTATCAAACCAACACACCTATCTTCTGACGCCACTATCAACCACGGACCACAAAATAACACACACATATCTATTAAATTACTTACATGAATATCGTAAATCCTCTAATATTCCCTTCACGCGACGCAAATTGTCGAATTAATACACTTTAATAACTAAATCCATCCGTAATAAATAACGACAAGTATGAGATTATTATCCGTCGCTTCAGATAACATTTACACAAATCAAATTAATAAAAGAAAGCAAATCGATAGTCCACCTTCACGCGGCGCTCTTTGATCTCAACAATCGATCCCTTTGATGTTGCCGCCGCGACTGGTTCTCGTTAGGCGTTTGTTAAAAACCACACTAAACAAGTTTCTGACGAAACGCTGAAACTACGCCCGTTGGAAAATATTTAGTAACGTACACGACATTTATTTAGAAAAAAAATAAACTCAATTATGATAAGAAGAAAATTTGAAAAAATCTCAGTAGGTAAGTAAAAATCTTTTCATCTCACTTCCCGCTTTGAGTGATATTTAATGGCACAAAGCCTACATTTCATTTTCCAATGCTGTGAAGGGACCATTCCCCACAAAAAGAAGGCCTGAAATATACTCAACCATACTGCTTAGACAACATGGAATTAAATAATTTTTGACAAATTCAAGAATGTTTTTCTTATCCATGTTATCGAAAGCCTTCGACTGAAGAAGCAGTTATAGTTTTCAAGGACGCCAGAGTTACTTTAAATTCTATCAGTCTTTAGACAACACATGCAAAAAAGAGAAAAATATTTTTTACCAACTCCTCACTTGTAGCTTTTACTTAAAGATTTATTATTAATCTTTACCTATAAGATACGATTGACTCCGCCACCACCACTGAACCTATTTTTATCCAATAACAACAGTATTAAGCATTACGGCATTACTATTGACGGCAGCCGTCCGACCGGCCATGACATACGGAGCCGAATGCTGGCCACTCAAAAAGCAGCATGAAAATCAACTACACTGCGCAGAGATGAAGATGCTCAGGTGGGCAGGTGGTGTAACGAGGCTGGATCAGGTCAGAAACTTAATCATCAGAGGCACTTTCAAAGTGATACCTATCCAAGATAAATTACTGGAATGCCGTCTGACCGTATGACCACATGAACAGGAAAGTGTTAGACATCGAAACCAAACCCCAAGGACGAGGAAGATACCGAATCACATGGATGGCTATAGTAAATAAGAACTTCAAAGAAGCCCAAATCAACCAAGAGATGGCCCAGGACCGAGCTGCCTGGAAACGCATGATAAGGAGGACCGACCCGAAATAAAATGGGAAAGGGCCATGCAAAGAAGAACAACAGTATTAAGCATTGCTGTGTTTTGGTTTAAATGCATTTGTAAGGGACATAAATATTGTTGGAGGCGTCCAACTATGTCTTCAGGAGTAGCAACGTCTGTGATAGACCTCAAGTTGAAAACTTATTTTGCGTTCCAGGCTCGTGATGTGCCGGAGGTCCGCATCCGCTATTTTTGGGCGGAACTCAAACGGATCTTTTATTAAATTCATATTATTTATAAATTCATTATATGTACAAAATTCTAAATGTACATAGGCGACTAGGTAGCAATGTTATAGTATTAAATTCCATATTGTTTATTAATATTACATATTTAGCTTATATTGCATATGTTATATGTTAGTTCATATAATGACAGTGTACTTTGCAACGATAGAGGAAAACGTAAACAATGATTGTTTTAAGGAAACGTAATAAACTCGTTCTTAGGCAATGAAAGCAAGCTTCAGCTATGGCCGGAACATGTCAATAAATCAACTGTCGCTTCAAGGACACGCGCATCAATTAAGTTAATTTTGTAAGAAAGTTGAGATCCGTATCCATATCCGTATCCGCGGATCTGGGCACCAATAATCCGTATTCATATCCGTATCTGCGGATCTATTATTTAAACGATCCGGCACATTTCTATTGAAGACACATGTCCATGGGCGGCAGTGTCATTTTCCACGTGGAATGCATGCTTGTTTACGATTTTATTACTTCATATTATTAATTATATTTTATTTACTTATTATTATTATTATTAAAAAAGCCTACGTGGCTTCTAATACCTACTGTAATTGCATTCAGTACCTACAAATATCAGGAAGAGTTGAAAAAATAGGCCATCAAAAAATTGTTTACAAATTAGAGTTTAGCCATCCACTTCAAACGATGAGCGCACTATTTCTGTTGGACAATTGCAGAAAAAAATAAACAGAGATTTCTCTGAAGTGAGTGCCGCTAAAATGTTATGAAACAACATCAGAGGGACCCGAAGAGTTCATAACGCGTTGAAAATGTTTTGTAAACAACTCTGTGAGGTTCTGTATCACGGCTACATTAGCTTAATGAACACGAACAAGACCGACATGACACACTTCTAATAGTTAAATATAAGTAATGTGGAATAGTTGTGGAATAGGAAAGATAGTGGTGCTATGAGAGTGCTTAGAGAAACACCATTTTGAGAAAATTTGTAAGCGAACATCTTAGTATAGAAATTTGATTTTACGAAACGTGTTATAAAGTTTAGGTGTATAAAGATTTCTTATTATCTTTTTAAGTACTATATATTATGTTGAGATATTGACTAAATTAATGCAACATTTATGTAGTCTTAATCGAAACAATTAAAATTTCAACAAATAAATGAAACTCAACACAATAATTTACTTTTATTGAGAATAATTTCATGGACAAATATTGCATCTATTGAAACTCACGAAGCATAACACATGATTTGAAGTAAAGGTATCTGACATAATATTGTAAGTAAATGAGACATTCTATAAATCTATGAATGGACATTCCTATAAAGATTGCTCACAAAATGGTAGTTGTAGGGTAAATCCACAAACCCCATTCACCCATCACAATGTCGTAAGAAAAACATCCGTTTAAAGGGTAAATCGCATTGAAAGCAATGTGTGCAAATAAACATGCGTGTATAGAATAAACTAAATGTGAACAAACAGTACAAAGGATGGTGAATGGATAAACTATAAATATATCCAAAGATGACCGGACACTGTCATTTAAGCTCCTTTGCGAGAGATTAGCTCGCGACAAAGAAAGAGTTGAAATTTTTGGTTGCCATAATATTTCTCCATTCATAACTGTAATTTACCTGTTATAACAATCGTTGCTGTAAGCAATTCAATTTTCATGTCTTTAATTGTAACATTGGCTCGAAGTCTAACCCAAAATAGATCTTTTATTCTATTGTATTTAAGAAGACAATAATGCAATTACACAGATGACGACAATTCCAAAATCTTCGTCAATGATAAACAAACTTTGAAATTGTAAAGTCTAAAAGCTAAAAATATTGACCAATTTGAATAAGACAACAGTTGTCTAATTTGAGCACATCGTGAACTAAAAACATCGGCGAACAAAAACAGTGAATGTCGCATTTAGGGCCGATTCCCGATATCCGAAAGCGAGACGTTACCATATTTAACGGGAGATTAGCCCGATAGTCTGTCGGGAAGTCGTCACTCGGAGTCATCGCATAAAACAGGACGAAACGGGTTAATCCGCGCCCGTAATCCTCCAACATATGTATTTGTCGTTGCGTTTTGACGTAGATTTACAATTATTTACAAGAAACTCTCGCTGCAGCCGCTTGTGTCGCCTCACGCTAATCCGCGGATTAACTCCGCCGTTGTTTATGGTCCGCCGTCGCCATCGTAATTGTTGTGGTGGGGAAAATCCTCGGGAACGTTAAAACAAGATGGTCGCGTGATTTATCGCGAGGTGCGCTCGGCGCAGCTTTTCACAATATTTCTAGCACAAGATGTTTTGTGTCGAATGAGAGATGGCCGGGCTTATCCGGATTATATCGGTTTCGTGTTACCGGTGACATGTTTTTGTTGGCAGCGGATTGCACGACCGTTTAATTTTTGTCATCCACGACATTTGGCACACCTCGTCGATTCGCCGCTTAATAAATATTTAGATATCTCACCCGCAACTAAACGCTCAATCATATTTTTTACAAATATATCTACATATTTTAAATCTATTCTAGTAAATGTTTTTTTTTATAGTATGAAAGTAGCAAACGAGCATGCAGCCCACCTGATGGTAAGTGGCCACTGCCGCCCATGGACACCCGTAATCAACCCTAGGTAAGATCAAAATCTCACCTACGGTTAGCCACAGATGCGTTGCTACCCCTGAGGACTAAGATAGAATGCCTAGGAAAAGTTTCCCTTACCATACCCTTCAAACACAGAACTTCAGAACACAGCAGCGCATAACACTGCTGTTATTATGCAGAAATAGGTGTGGCGCTGGTGCTTCCGAAGTCGAACCACAAACAGTTCTACCACCTTCAAAAGTATCTAAAATATATTAAATTTACAATAAAAAAATTCTTTGCGATAATACATAAGACAATTTTCATAATCGACTTTTTCAGGACAAAATGTTTACCTATTGCTATATCCGAATATACACAAAGATAAAGTTAAAAACTCGCAGATTTTTAAAATAGATATCTAAATAAAGTTAATTTACAAAACTTTAAAAAAAATAATATTCAATCGATCGTTTAGATTGCTCAAGTAAAATGAACCACCTTAGATATTAAGATCGAAATAATGATCCATAGAAATGATAATAAAACTACAAAAATCAGAGTCCGGTTCAACGTACAATCATAACGGATTGAACTGAGGAAGCCGCAAAACGAACTAACGTCAAACTTGTTAACTTTTAGTGGGCCATCGCGGAGAAACAGTGAACAGGAAATAAAAGTTAAAACGAGTAGCATGCTAGGAATATTTCCCATCAGCGCAATCACTGGGTTCACCGTTAATATGTAAGCGAGAAGCGATTGAAATTCTTCATAGAATTTATAAATACGTGTTTTATTAGATGAAAGCAGAACACTTTGAGGTTCATTTCCTTTTACTATCAGATGAAATGCATGCTAGTTTGCTACTTCGTTACATAAAATAAATATAATCAATATTCCTTACCTTCTTGTCTTGATTTGAGTTGCATAGTTCGAAGAACATATATTCGATGGCATAAGTTTTATGCAAAGAAACAAAACTTAAATTTTAAAGGCAATTATTTTTACGAGAATGCGTTTGTTATGTCAGATACACACTGACGGACAAGCATACATACATAGGTACAATATAAACGTACACAGAACATCTTAGTCCTCGGGAATAGCAACGCATCTGTGATTGACTTCAGACAGAACCCCTGTTCTATATGAAGTTGCTTAGAGATGTCCATTAGTGGCAGTAACCACTTACCATCAGGACTGCATGCTCGTTTGTAACTTCGGTCAGATAAAAAAAACATATATTCAAACGTTTACGCTCGTATAAAAATTGAATACCCAGAAACTAAAAAAAAATACTTCGCCTTGCTTTTAAATTTAAGTATTAAAGATTATTCAATTTTTTACCTACTCGTACCCCGCGCGCGGTGGAACCAGCGCCTTACACCCAAAGAACCCGACTAAGTTAAAATATCGTTAAAGACATTACAAAAACGATGGATGATCAACTGATGAAGAAATAAATAAGCGATTCGCTCCACAACAGAGGCCGGCCGCTTCTGTAATTAATAAAGCTTGCATATCGCCCATAAATAATGTCTCACGTCTCAATCTCCAATATTGTTGTGCTAATCAACATTTAAACGTGATGTGTTATGATTAATTATTTTTTGTATTTTTTTAGATTTTTGAAGTAGAACTCGTATCAACTAGAAATACCATAAGTGTGTGCACATAGTAAAGAAAGGTAGAAAAATAATAGAGCGAACAATGTATCGCGCTTGGTTGTATGTGAATAGACGCAATGTTAAAAAAAACATTATAATATTCTTCTTGTCCCATACAGAACATACATGTAGCCAATATAGAACATACATGTTGTCTGTTATTATTATCTAATTTTAAGTTTATAATATTGATTTCTTATTAATTCTCGACGACCCGCGTGGCGGAGAGGTCACCATACCGGTCTGACACGCAGTGGGTCTCGGGTTCGATCCCCGGCTAGACAGATATCTGAATGATGAGTTTAGATTTCTGTTCTGGGTCTGGGTGTTTGTGTTTTCGTCTTTGTGTGTCCATGGCACCCACGACACAGGAAAAAATCCTACTGTGGAGTTATGAGTGGAAAAAGCGTTTATGTGAAAGTGATGTAATTAATTAAAACGTTTCTGAGAAATATATATGGCACGTACGTTATTATTTATAATAGAAGGAAAGAAGTTTTTGTATTTATATCGCATAATAATTCAATGAAATCCATTTGATTCTTTCAATTTACTTATTTAGGAATTTGTTCTATTAATATCCAATAACTTTAGTTTATTTATCGTCAGTTGTTATATCAATATCGAACCATTATTAAATATAACCTACCAACTTAGGGAAACACTCATTTTTACCAATTTAACATTTCTATTTCATAGAACTCTATGCTAAAACGGTAGTCGTCGGTTCTTTTAATGTCATGTGAGAATGGGTTAGTTAATCGAAAAGTAATCTGGGAATATGATCACTTTTGTTTTACGATAATTACTGTGTTGTGTTTGCTGGTTTGTTTTTATGTTAATTAAGTGGAATACTCCTGCCGGTGATAATGGTACCAGTATCAGAGAGTCTTAAATAAAACAAAATAGATTAATGGCAGAGCGCGTAAAAGGAAGATTTTATTATAAAATAATAATCTAAGTTAATACCTAGCACAGATATAGGTCTAATTAATTTGCTATGCATAGAGCTCCATATTCGATCCCAGGTCAAGCTGATATCAAATTTCGTTAATTTTAAGGCGTCTGTGAGTCCATAAAATCCATATCAATAGTGAGTATAGAAAAAATTATATGAAAGTGGTAGAACATTTGGTACCATTTCGAACACACCACCGCCACACCTCTCTAGCTTGTAAGTGTTAAGCGCTTCGAGTAAGAAGCGTTCAGACTTAGTACTAAAGAATAGCAGTGAATCTCTGACTGACCTCAGAAGTCGGATGTCCTCTGGGGTTGATAACAGATGTTCGTGGGTAGTGGTTACAGATGGTCTTGCTGAATAAAATATGTAACAAGGACATTCGACAAAGAGGAATCATAACCGGCATAGCTCAAAAATTAGCAACGTACAGTAATCGGATTAGATTTCCCCCAGGTCAGAATTTAATTACGATTTATTTTAAATACATACCTTAATGGCGCAGTGGTCACCATTCTGATGTCGCACGCGGATAGTTCCAGAGTCGATTTCCGACCTGGACTATAATTTAAATATCTAGGTTAAGCTTGAATGTTTGTATGAATACTCGGGTTTTTTATTTATGACAGTTTTAATAACAATCCGAGCGTGTAGTGATCGTAGAAAGCATTACTATTAATGGTTTCCAAAGATTCACTTTAAAAAAAACTTACCTATATTCCATACCTCTAACAATCGCTAACATTTATGGCGAATATTCATTTTTTAGTGACCCAATTATATACTCTTACGTAATAAAATAGTCCTACTTAATTTATCATTGCAAAGGTATGGATGTAATATGTTATAGGTAGTTACCTACTTTCATAAATGTTAGAATTAATCTATCAAAATAAATAATGTCCTACAAAAATAAAACGTTATTTAGTGTATCTACATTATTATTTGTATTATTGTTACTTTAATAGATACAATTAATTTATAAGAACAGGTAGATAAATATATGCTATCCTACCTCCTACATCTAGCGATTTGTTTCTTTTTTAAACTGTTTCCAAGTTACTGACCTACCTTAACATAATAAGACGTCAACAAAAACTATACAAATGGGAGAAATCTAATTTTGTAACAATATTATTACGTTATGTAGAATAAGAAAAACAACAAGCGTATATTTTAAGCAAATTGCTCGAAAACATAATTTATTGCGTTCAATAAACTTAAATTTAGCCTCTTAACATTAAATTATATTCATTAAATAGAATCTTAAGTTAATAAATAAATAGCGGCACCTAGCACTTTTTACAGATACAGTCGTTCTATACACACTCTGGATCCTTCTATCACAGTCTAGCACGGCACAGTCCGGCGCGGCTTGCGCGAGGTATTCGTCGATACCTCCGGAAGAGCGCGCGGCGATCAACTGTGCTTCACCAAGTGGGGGTCCGGCTCTTGCGGCTCAGGGGGGCTGACGGGCGCGCTCAGCCCATGGATCCGCCGGTACAGCTGGTGGTAGGGGTTGGGCGGCGGCGGCGGCAGCCTCAGCAGCGGACTCGGCAGCGCGTACCGCCCGTACACCGACAGCAGCGGCGGGTACAGCCCCACCAGCGACGCGTACGGGTTACCAAACATCGGGTGCAGCACAGCGCCGCGCTTGAACGCGGCCAGCCGCGACCGCGACGCCGCCGTCGATCGCCGCCGCAGTTTGCCCGTCGTGCCCCCGATGAACACGTCGTCCGACGACGGGTCCAGCATCCAATAGTTCCCCTTGCCGGGGTCGTCGTAGTGCCGTGGCACTTTGACGAAGCACTTGTTCAGGCTCAGGTTGTGCCGGATGGAGTTCTGCCAGCCCTGCTTATTCTCCTTGTAGTAGGGAAAGTTCTTCATGATGTACTCGTAGATGCCGTTGAGCGTGAGCCGCTTCTCGGGGCTGCTGCGGATGGCCATCATGATGAGCGCGTTGTAGCTGTAGGCGGGCTTCTCGTTTTTCTTGTCGTTCGTGGCGGACG
>MOOZ01000714.1:1220682-1230785 GCA_002930495.1 Cecropterus lyciades | reverse complement strand
TTATATATATATACACCCATATATGCCTAACAACAGCAATGTTAAGCGCTGCTGTGGTTCCAAAGGTGTGTAATGGTAAGAAAGAGAGTTTCACAAAACCAGTCAACTTAGTCCTTAGGAATAGCAACGCATCTGTGGCCGACCACAGGTAGAACTCCAATCCTGACTAAGGTTGAATACAGGCGTCCATGGACTGCAGTTACCACTTATTTGTTATTTATATAAAGTATTTATAATTAAGGTAACCTATGTCTATGTAATCACTAACAATAGTGAGGGGCATAATCGTCACCACTTATACAAACACGACGACACTCGATTGAGTCGAGATGTTCTGATCGCAATCTGTTGGCGTTGGATCGAGTGCCATCAATCAGGGTATCTCCGGAACAGGGGAATAGAGGAACAGGGAAACAGGTGGATTTTTTGGATCGATTTTTTCTGTTTAATAAGTAAGCACGCGCTAAAAGAACGAGAGCTGCGGTCGACAATCGCTACGATCGCACGTTCAGCCCTCTCGCTGGTTTGTTCCTGTTGGCACCTCATTTTAAATATTAGGAAGAGTATGTCTAATAGGAAGAAAATTAACCTTAAACTGGAACAATGAGTCTAGTAGCAGAAACATCTATTACGCTCTCCTTTAGATTGCGACTTAGCACCAATAGCATCTTAAAGACGTTGTCTTATAAATATGACTCATCGTATATGCTCAGTTTTGTGCAAGTTGTAACGGGACAAATAAAATAATTTTCATGACTTGAACTTTTGAATATTAACTGTTAATTGTGAATTTTAAATTAATTGTAATTTTTATAATGAAAGTTGAAATTAAATTAAATATACTAACATAGTCTATAAGCAACATTGTATACTAACAATTATGGACAATCTCTGAAATAAAATTATTGTCATTATTATTATAATTATTTACACATAACTGCAAATTTTTCTTAACTTATCTGCAACTGGCACCGTAATGTTCGTCATTACAAACCTTTTCTTAACTGATGGTTAACTAGTAAAATATAATAGCTTTAAGTGCACAAAATTACTTCACAATTGTGTTGTTCATATCAAGGTTATAGACAACGTGTCTGAAACCATTTTCCCTTAAGTCTATCCTTATAGCATATGAACTCTATTGTTTTGAATTGGTTGAAACTCAATATGTTTTCAGTGGCGCGTTATCTAGAGCCACTACAGTCTGTAGAGTAAACAGAAACTACCAGAAGTTGATCGCAAATAGGTACTTTGCTAAAAGAGCTATAAAATACGACTATTATTATAAGAATTGTAATTTAACAATGTAAAAATTGCAAAAACTAGGAGTTCCAAAAGCTACAGTGCGATATGTGTTCTGCAAAGTTGTGGTAAGGAAATACATTAGACACTACGTTCTTATGTATAGCAATGCATATATATAGCCGATCTTCATTCGAATAATATTTAGGGTTAATTACAGCCTATGAACTGCCGTGGCTTTTGATTCCTTTGCCGACTTATTTATTATCTTCTGATTCGTTTGCTACCTTAATTCTATAAAGAAAAAACATAACAAGGCATAAATAAAATCATTTCGTAGAGGTACAAAAGGAACAAACCCTCTCATGGCCGGCGGAGAGGGCGGAGGACCAGCGCGTGTCGAATCGCCGCGCTCGGCTCGTGGCGAGTGGCTAATTGACGCACGTGTCCCGCCATTGTTTCAGATTACTTTTGATGCGCCAGCAGCATATGCCATTGCTAGATAAACTGACATTAAAACATGCATTTGCATACATTAGTAAACACAATGGGGGTTGACGACGTTTTTAAGATAAGGTCTTGAAATAAAGTTGCAAGACTTGAATGGGCACCACCGCCACATCTATTTCTCACCTACCTACTCTCGCTTAGAAATAATTTGCAATTCCTACGTGTGTACTATGTATTTGCAATAGTACGTCTGTCTTCCTAGCACAGCATTCAAACCAGAACATAGCAGCTGCTGTTATAAGACAAAAATGAAGATACTTTTTTTTGTTTTGTTTTGTTTGTTTTTTTTGGAGTTTACTCCTTAAGAGTCGATTTTCATATAAGGCATTATGATCGGATGACCTGGTTACGTTTTTAGTGCGCAACCTATTGTGCGCACCATTTCTTTTTTATAGTATGGAAGAAGCAAACAAGCATAAAACTCACCTGATGGTAAGTGGCTACTGCCGCCCATGGACATCTGTAATCTAAGATCAAAGTCTCACCTAAGGTTAGCCACAGATGCGTTGCTACACCTGAGGAATTTAATGCCTCGGAAAAGTATATCTCCCTTTCCACACCCTTCAGACCAGAACATAGCAGCGCATAACACTCCTGTTATGAGGCAGAAATAGGTGTGGCGGTGGTGCTTCTGGAGTCGAACCATAAAGAGCTCTACCACCTTCAAAATCTGACTCCGGAGTCGAACCATGAGGGTTTCTATTATCTATAATAAACTCCTCTAATGATCATTTTATGCAAGGTGGTAGAACAAGTATGGTTCGATAGAAGGTTCAACTCCCACACCTATTTCTATCTTAATGCACTGCTTGTTTTCCGATAGGAGGATGTGAATGCCGACTGACCTATAAGAGACGACCGTCTTAGTTCTAAGGTGGCAAGGCAACTGTTATTAGCTTAAAATAGAATCCCTGTTATATATTGATTTGGTTACAGATGTCTATGAACAGCAGCGATCAGGTTCATAACATGCTTGCGTTCTATTTCGATATTTATTATTGTTATTAATTTTATTATTATTATTATTAATTTATAAATAAGGATGAATTCTCCCCAACATTTAGCCACACAGTTCCCATCTAGAATTAAGAGCCATCAAAGTTAAATCAGCTCAGGGACTTCAGCATGCTTCAGCTTCTTCAGGTACACCAGTCTTCGAACTGATTATTACAATATTTCATAGTATGCACATTAGGGAATTTCGCCATATTATATCACAGGCGTTGCTGCCTCTTGAGTGGAACCTAGGTAAGGTTCAACTCAAGAGGCAGCAACGCCACGCCCTGTTTCTTTTTTGTATCAATAATTTTATGCCGTCCCATTTTATTTTTTTAAGAGTTAGTAAAATAGAGATATTCACCTTAGTATTTTTAAAATATTTTTCTTCGCGGCATAGGACGACTATCAAAGCCAAAGTCAAAGTCATGATTTGTAAATGTGATATTTGTGACTATTTTTTTAAGTAAAAAAATTATTGAACTGCTGCACTATTTAAGTATTATAGAAATTATTAAATTAATATCACAGTCGTAAACTAAATTAATATATAAATATTATAATACTTCTTAGGTTCGATAGCAAAGTGACAACAATTTTCTCACCTGCATGTAGTATTTTACACTTTAATCTATGGAATGATAAATTCATAATATTCCATAAAAGGATCAATTCAAATATTTCATTTTGCAGGGGTAAGTATGGACAGTTTAAAGTGGTGCAGTAGTTCAATTTAAGACTGGTTCTGCCATCTATATCATGGACGTGAAATAAAATACGCCATCTAGTGTTGAGTAGCAGATTGAATAATATAGAACGACAAAACCAAATATTTAAGAAATAATATTCCCCTTTCCCCTGATTATGTTTAAATAAAATTTAAGTATCTTAATTTTCATTTTTATAACCTCTAAGAAAAGAATTTAAACACCGCCTCATATCACTCCTATTGCTATACATAGGTCATATTTTTACTAGCGGCCATTTTTCAAAACAGCGGTTATATTTCCCTCCAAATGTTACCCACGAGTCGCCAAACAAGCAACACGAGTCGGTCGCAATCTGTGAAAATAAGTAAATTGCGTCTCAGGTTTTCCGAAGAGCCCCAGCGTAACCTGCGCTATTTACTCGTTATAAAATGCTACACTAAGGTAGCTTGCTAGAGTGGACGCTTTGGTGCTCAAGTTACGAATTACGATCAACAGAGGGCCAGCAAATATTTGATGACGGGTAATTGTCATACGAGAAGAGTTCTCGATTTACATTGCTCTTCAAATCTTCATTGACCCTTGGAATAATTTGACACAAAACTGGTATTTTTCTTGCAAAGGTTTAGTAATAACAATAACTTAAAGTAGAATTTTCCATTGTATATGCCATCGGTTAGAGCATTTGTTGTTTATTTAAAAACCTAGACGTAAATTAGTAAAATAGCCTATAATAAAAAAATACTGTGTGTATTTTTTTTATTATCGAACATAGAACCGACCGCTTTTTCGAAGTCGGTTTAAAATCAATAGATACACTCCCACAACAGTTACGTTTAAAAACAGTATATGTTTTACTTTTTAAATATATTTTATAACATAAATATTATGTTTAACATATGAAACTGGCGAGAACAATATAAATGACGAAGATAAAATATTTGTCATTGTTATTGACATAGGTACTGTTGCTGATTTCTCTACGTTTTGACCTTTATAAAATCATATTAATATCAAAAAGATGAATGTGCATAAGTTGTGGGAGTACAAAGAATGCGTTAATGTAAACGGGATGATGCTTACAAATGAACTTATATCCTTATTGCAAAATTCATTAACTTTGCTCCAAGTTGAGAATCATTTTATAAATATTCAGTATTGGGGCCAGATCTACGCTGTGGACGGAGATTATCACATTGCTGTTGGCATAGATAAAGACGCTATAGATGACAGAAAGTACTTCTATTCTACCGATTTTAAGTTCTGGGGTCTGCTACCTAAAGCGAAGAAGAAATATAAGCTGCTTTCTCTCCTCTCTACCTATCCTTTTCGCGGAGATCCTTCTCTCAAAATCAAAGTTCTAGACGAGAGCTTGGAAGAAAACAATCCGGACAGATGCCAGTTCATGAAAGAAGAAAAACGTCTAGCTGCAACGATAAGCAACATATGCGATGAGGCAGAAATATGCGCTAGAGGTCAGATTATAAAGCAACCGGACGGTGCCGTGATCATCAATCCTAACTTTTACGGACTAACTCTGTCTGAAGCGAAGTTGCTCAAATCCTATTCCCACATTAGACCTGCCCAACACCGTTGGAACTCCAACTTACTGACTCGTCAAGATTACAACTATAGCATGGATTTCTTAGACTCCATAGACCAGGATATACCGAATGGCTGTTGGAATCTGTCTCTAGAAAGGTCTGGAAGCATTGCATACTTAAAGAACTTATACTGGCCCGGTATGACATATTTTCATAAAGTTAGGACTTCTGATGCTGGCTTTCTGTATGTCGGCAATGGACATAAAAATTTAGATGTACCATTTCTACTTTAATTTGATTTCAAATTAAATGATTTTATAAATTGAAATTGCTGTGTTACTTGTTATATTTTACTTTACTTTTTACTTGTGTTCAAACGAATATTTGACTAATGAATTTATTTAACTTGTAAAAAATCGATAATTGCAACAGCTTGTACAAAATGGCTGATATAAATTAAATCCTGATCGTTGACAATTCAGCCGACAATCTAATCGGTCAATGAATTTTACGTTAAACACGTTCTTACTTTTTTTCTAATGCAGTAGAACATCACTAAATCAATTGAATAAATTATGTAATGGCAATAATTGTATTAATATTTATGGTCAATTATTTATTTTATCTACAAAACAATATATCATTCCAGCATTCATTTGACAAACCTATTTTTGTACATGTAATTATTATTTACGACTACTAATATTGCATTGATTCGATTTCGAGCACTGAGTCCAAGTCGAATCACATTGACCACAGAAATCGCATACTACTTTATTGAAATATAAACTACATTTCCCTCCGAATTTAAAATTGTGTTTAGTTTTTCTTTTAAACAAGAAGCCAAGAGTTAGTTAATACAATTATTGAGTTACCGTACAGTACACAGTACAAAATATTTTTTTCCATTTTAAAATAATCGATATTAGATAATAATGGAATATCCTTTATCGATTGTCCGAAATCGAGACTTTTGGTGTGCCGTTAAAAAGTTGAAGACTCGTAACTCGTTGACAACAAGTTGTCGTTAACCAAAAGACACCAAAACTCAAAAAAAAAGTACCAACAGATACATAAAATTGGCGTTGGCGCGGCGCATATCAAAGTTAAACTGTGGCATATTCTGAACGTAACCGGCTTTTGATCTACGTTCTGTTGGTGAACACTTTTAATTGCTATTTGGGTGTCGAAATAGTGGTAGAGAAGGATTAAAATGTCGACAAACGGCGTAAATACGTCTGAAGATTCAGAAATGACGGAATGCGACAGCGAAAAAGTTGTAACCATGATGGACGTCTTGAAAGAACAAGAGGATTTTGAAGAAGATGCTAATGCAGTCCTCGGAGCCTCAGACGACAAAGATTGCACTTACTCGAAGGTAAGCTATAAGGTTTTTGGACAAGTAAAAGTGACTATGGAACTAAAAAACTAATGTTGAATAACGTATTTTGTGGACAAAGAAATAGATGTACTTATCTATTACATCCATAGAATACTTCAAAGCAGTATTAGCAATGATTGCGATCAAGTTTACGTTCAAAATTTATCATACCTAATTAATATAACTGCACAAATTGTCTCATATGTTGTAAATTCAATAATGTCAACCTATCGGTGCTGGTCTGAGAGACTGTCTACTTCGACTGTAATTTTCCATAGGGATTTCGTGTGTTGAGGGTGCACTTCTTACTCTGACAGTTGTTAAGGTCACAAGTACCCCTTGGCATATATAAAATTTTAAGTGATGCCATCTGGTTTTTTGGTCTGACCTCAAGAAGCCAAGAAGTCCTCATAAAAGTGGCGGAGGAGTAATATAATAGAATAGTAATAGAAATTATTAAATTAGCTCTTTTCCAACTAAATTAACTTAAAACTAAGATAGTGCATGATTTACAACTATGTGGATACCTCCTTTAGTATAGCTCTGTATGTAAGTTGAATAAGGCACTATTGTATCATTTTTGGTATTTCCTTAACATTGATCTTAAAGCCTTAAAATAATGTAACATTTTGTAAACTGATCTAAAAATTAAAATAAAATACTTTCTGCTTGCCTGTTTGCTAATTGTTTAGCAACATTTTTAGTTATTGTCATGTTTCAAAAAGAAAAAAAAACAAATTATGCAACTTATAACTAATGCAATATGTAAAATGCAGTGTCCTTGGAGTGTCAATCTACTACAATAAATAGTTCATGCAGACAGCAGACATTTATTAACATAACCTCTCCCATTTGCCTTTGCAACGACATGGATTTAGTTTGAAATATTCTTGAAGAGTTACACATTCCAATGAATTGTGAAGGATTAAAAGTCTGTCTGATTGTAATTGCATTCATTTATGGATGAAAATAAAGTGTTTGCCATTATGCATCAAGTTCTTCATTCCTGCTTCTTGTACAGTAGAATAACAACTAATTTAATATTCAACTAAAATATTGCATTAATGTGATTTAAAATATCTAATTTGAAATTTAGGAAAATACTTCTTTATACTCATATTATATTGTAGACAAAAAAGAGTTCCATAAAACATGAAAATATTTAATTGTTCCAGGGTTACATTAAGAGACAAGCAATCTACGCCTGCATGACTTGTTGTGCTGAGGCCAGAAATGATCCCACCAAACGAGCAGGTGTGTGTCTCGCATGCAGCTTGAACTGCCATGAAAATCATGAACTTATAGAGTTGTACACTAAAAGGAATTTCCGCTGTGATTGTGGAAACCCCAAGTTCGATGGTCATCCATGCCAGTTCACACCTGATAAAACAGAACTCAATGAAGACAATGTTTATAATCAAAATTTCAGTGGTGTCTACTGCATATGTAACCGACCATACCCTGATCCAGAATCAACTACTGACCAAGAAATGATCCAGTGCGTCATTTGTGAGGACTGGCTACACTCTTCTCACCTAGAAGCTGTTGTACCTACTAATGAACAATATGCAGAGATGATATGCAAAGGATGCATGGACAAAAATGAATTTCTTCATGACTACAGTGATCTTGTTGTTAATAAAGAGAATGTGGAAGTAGATATTTTAAATACAAGTACAGAATTAAGTGATGTCAAATGTAATGGAAGTCCTAATATGGAGAAAGATGATAATCTTAAAGCAGACCCTGAAATTACTGAAACATCCAATAGTGATAAAATTCTAAAGGAACACATTAACATGGAGGTTGATGGTGAAAATGTTACAGATGACGCCAAAGAATTTGAACAGTGTGATAAAAAAAAGCTTACTGATGACCAAAATCATTCCAAAAAGGAGGAAGTTTCTAGTACACAAGAAACCCTAAAAAGCACAGATAATATTGAAGAAAACCAAGAAATTATTGAAAAGAAGGATACAGAACCAGAAGTACCAATTGAGAAGGAAACTTCAAATGAAGAAAATTCTATTAATGATGAAGCAATTGGTATACAAACTTTAGAAGCTAATGATGATGCCAATAAAAATCAAGATAGCATTGACAACGAAATATCAACACAACCTGATTCACAGGTTGCTGAAGAGTCTACTGACAAGGCCACTCTTTCTAATGACAAAGAACAAATTAGTTCGCAAAATGTAAAAGATGAAACTGTTAATGAAAGGACAGATGCCATTGAAAACCAAGACTCAACTGAAATGCTTGTTACTGAAGAATCTTCTGATAATCAGATTCAATCTAGCAAGGACCAAGTTGTTGGTGTTGATGGTGATAAACAAGATGGCAGTATAAACGAAGATTTGTCGCAACCAGACAAACTTGAATCAGAAAAGAAAGACGACGAGCCATCAAGCAATAGTGGTCAAGATGAAAATAAGGAAGAAAACCAAACATCTCTGTCAGACGAAAAATCGATACCTTCGGAAAGTAAAGAAAGAACTGACAATCGCATCCAAGAACAAGTTGAAGAAGACTTGCTGCTTAAAGATCCAGTAGAAACTGACCAAAGCAAAGTCAGTGATGTTGCTGATGGTGCTTCAAATAATGAAATCACGAAAACCACTTCAGATGAAACAGTCCTCGAAAACAAAACTGAACCCGAGGAGATGGATACATCTGATACAAAAGAAAATAGTGAGAATAAAGAAAATTTAGAAAGTGGACATGAAGTATCTACCACTGAACAACAAGAAGAAATAACAAAGGATAAAGTTAACAAAATCGATAGTGCAGAAAATGCTACAAATGTTGAAATGAGTGAAAATAGCACACAAAGTAAAGAAAATGAAAATAGCTTAACAATAGATGATAAAGATAATTCAAACACCAATATTGAGGAATCAGACAAAACAGCAACAGGAGCAGATGTCCTGAAAAGGAAACTTTCTTCTGAAATCGATAATGATAGTTCTACAACAAAGAAACCAAAACTAAATGAAGCGCAATGTGTTAGGCCCAAAGAAGTTAAAAAAATCCACAAGGGTGCCACATTCTGGCCCGCAAACTTCAGAAACAAACTCTGTACCTGTAATGAATGTCTGTCCATGTACAAGGACCTATCAGTATTATTTTTGACTGACCCAGATGATACTGTGACAGCTTATGAAAGATTAGGACAAGAAAAGACGAATGGGGAACCATTGTCTCAGTACGAAAAAGGTATGGCAGCATTGTCTTCTCTAGGCAGAGTCCAACAAATAAATGCTTTAACAGAATACACTAAGATGAGGGACAAATTATTGGATTTCTTAAAAAGCTTCAAAGACAGGAAAGTGATTGTTAAGGAAGAGGATATTAAAGCTTTCTTTGCAGGTATGAAACCCGTGAGGGAGCCAGATGGTGTATACTTCTGCAGATAATATATACTTTTGTTGCGGTTATTCAATAGTACCTAACAATAGTAGGGCCCTTGTCTTGCAAAGATATGATTAGTGTATTTAGTAGGTACTCTCATTTGTATTTAATAAACTATGTAACACTTAATCCTAACTCTATTGAGAATATAAAAGTTAACATTATTTACAAACTTTGAAAATAATTGTATACATGATGATGACGACCTGCATGGCGGAGCGGTCACAATACTGGTCTGCCACGCAGTGGGTCCCGGGTTCGATCCCCGGCCAGATAGACATCTGAATGATGAGTTTAGATTTCTGTTCT
>MOOZ01000714.1:1174045-1184203 GCA_002930495.1 Cecropterus lyciades | reverse complement strand
TTACTTTTTACGACAAATAATGGCTAATTTTCGAAGCGATTTTAACCAATACAGCATTAATCCTTATCCAATTAAATACCTTAAATACATTGTTGACTTAATAAAGATCTATATGGCCCTTTACAGCCTATGATTTAAATGAATATTTTCGCAGATATTACAGATTTAAAAATTGCGGAACGTAGCATTTGCGGCGGTACCGGCATAAGGTACGGTGACGCTACCGGTAAAAGAATAAAATAGAGATTATTAATGGTATAAAATTTCGGTTAATGTATGTCACGTTACATTTCTTTTAAACGCGGGTGAAACCGCGGGCTCAGCTAGTTAAGGATAAAACTATAGGTATATTTAACAGATTTTTTAAAATTATGAATTGAAATTTTGAATATAATTTTATTGTTTTCTATGTAGTTAAAACGGAACCACTCGTGCTTACTATCTTTTTTGTATTGATTGGTCTTTTAATAACAGCTGCCTAATAACAGCAGATTTATCCATTGCTGCGTTCTAGTCTGAGGGGTGTGGTAAGGAAGATAAGTATATCAGAGGCGTTCCAACTCAGTCCTTAGGCATAGCAACGCGTCTGTGACTAACCTCACGTAAGATTTTTATCTGGGGTTGATTAAAGATATCCAAGAAAGGCAGTGGTAGCTTATGTGGATGCAGTCCACCTGATGGTAAGTGACCTCTGCCGCTCGTTTGCTAATTTCAAATTATGAAAAAATATTATTTATACATATATTTATGTACCTACGACCAGTTTAAAACTTTCTTCTCAGAATAAAGAAGGAGAATTATGTTTTGTTTGCATTTTTTTTGTATCCAACCGAAGCCTCCAGTTGGAACCGATTCAAAAAGGTCGCCGTCCATTAGACAGCGCCCTGACCTTGCTGTTACTTCTTGTTTCGTTTGTACATTGACAGTTATTAATGAGATAGCTGGTTTCAGTTCTAAAAAATAGACGGAGATAGAATATTTTTTAAACATCCGTCTACCGTAATGTACTTAAAGGACCCCCAGAAATAATTATGTTCAGAGGCATGTTAAAAAGTTATATAATTTTGTGTCATTTTACAATCTCTACGATTGTAAAGTGACACAATATTTTGTTCGTCCTTTATCCTCATTATATCATTGTTAAGTGCTGTGCTCTTAGTACGAGTTTATTCCGTTTCTTGAAAACAATTATTGTTTACGTTTTTCCCAACATTGCAAAGTAAATTGCACGGTTTGAGCGAAAATGAAAACGTAATCGTGCTATGAACATTACATAGTATAGGCGAAAATGTAAACATTGTTTTGAGGAAACAAACTCGTAGTAAGGCACTGTTGTGATTTGGTTTGAAGGGTGTGGAAGAGCAAACACACTATCTCTGCTCTCAAGTAGTGCATCCATCCTATTGTGAGTTGCTTGTCCCTGCGCAATCAGCTCAATTTAATAGATATTATGAATTAGTAATTATACTTATACGTAAAGCGTACTTTGCGATCTTTTTTTGCGGTTTCTGCGCGCACGGATGAGTGTGAGACTGGGCATAGTTAAAATTTACGTAGAAAAGGAGTGCGGAAAGATAATGTTTAAATATAATAAGTGGTACAAAAATCGTAAATGAAACAAAAATAATCTTTATTTATATTACTGGCAAGGTAAATAACGTATAATAATATTATTGATTGAAACAGAATTATTCATGTAACACTTCAGTAAATATTAATATTAGTTTTTATTTACATTTTAAATTATTTCAGGACCACGGATTAACAACAGAGTGTGTCATAACAAGTAACATTTTAAAAAATATCAAAACACAAACTCGACTGCTTAAAAATGATTGTTTGCGATGGCAAACAATCATTTCAATCAGTTTTTTTAATAATATTTTTCGTTAATATAGTATTGTGATATGCCTATTTTTAAAATGGTCTGTTCAATTGCTTTAATTTGATTCCTATATTGTAATGATAATAAAAAAATCCCTTCTTTTTACTCTTTTTCCCATTTTTTTACATTATAAAGCCTATGAAATTCAGCAAACTAAGACGATTCTGATAATATGTCATACGTCACAATCCGTCAAGCCGTTTGGCCTGTAGCGTGCCAAAGAAATGGACATACATACATAAACCTACACCTATATACGCTCGAAAAACATTACCCTCCTTCTGACGCAGTCTGAAAAAACGTTACAAAACACTGCAGGATTACATTATAATAGTGTTTGTATTACATAGTGATGTAATCCTAGTGTGGGGCTATAAGTGTAGAAAGCGTTTAAATATGTATTTACGACGGGGTCGCTATATCAAAACCACAGCGGGCTGAAGGATTGTAGAATATGATTTCGTGCACAGCGAGGAATTGAATATTCGTCGCTAGGGGAAAAATATTGCTGTCGAATGATATGTTCACTTTACTTATCATTTTACTCTGTGAATAAATGACAATTGCATGTATTATTGACAAAATTTTAAGTGAAATTGTATCAATTTTTTTTCACCTGTTCTAATACATTTCGGTATTCATTAAATTTTCACAGCTTGATAAACTCATTTTTATTAGTTACCTATTTTACAATTAAATAAATTTGAATAATTATCTACTTAGCGGCAACGGGTACAGCAACTGTTGATGTCGGGAACCTATTATTGTCCTACGGCTGCGCATGGATCTCCTTTTAAGATGAAAGGGGATTAGGGCATAGTCCATCGCGCTAGCCAAGAGCAGATTGGTAGACTTCCGACACCTTTGAGACTTTATTTAAGAATTCGCAGGTGTGTCGGTTTTACTTAGGATGTTTTCCTTCACTGAATAGCAGTGACAATTATTTTCTAGTGGTGCGTCCCTAGAATTCGAACATCGGCCCCTCGATTTAGAGGACGATTTTCAACTATTAGGCTATCACGCATGGGCTATGTTTTGTTAAGGGCTTCTCCCTTAACAAAAATATCCAAATATCCACTAGGCGAAATAAAGGTCAGCCAGACTATTAAAATTTTCTACAAAAAAAAACAGATACGTGCTACTGCTTGTTCTTTTCTCGACTATGCTAATGGAGGGGTCCCGAACCAATAACCACCTCACCTTTTATACACCCATGCAGATGAGGACAAGTTGCGCAGTATCCACATATCTCATATGACACACAAATTCGGTTGATCACCTAGACCGATTGCTGACCTACACCAGACCTAGACTGTTAAACCGTCACTTCCTATATTGCTGCACTACATGACCGAAGGTGTCAACTGAGCCTTTCTTTTGATACTTTTAGTGGTCCGTACTTTTTAATCAATTAGATTTTTGTAGTAGTGAAAAATAAAAATGCAAAGATTGCATATACTTATATTAGAAGTAGAACACGAGCATGCACTCCATTTGACGGTACGTGGTCATTGCCGCATGGACATCCAATATCAAGACTCCATAGAACAGGGGTTCTACCAAAAGTTTTCTTTTTTTTAATAATGTGGAAGAAGCAAACGAGCATGCAGTCAACAGATGGTAAGTGTATGATGACATCTGTAATCTACCGCAGATAAGTTCAGCGTCAACTTGAGGTTAACCACAGATGCGTAGCCTTGAGGGCTAAGTTGGAACGCCTTGGATAAGTATGTCTCCTTTTCCACACCCTTCAGACCATAACACTGCAGCGCTTAACACTGCTGTTATTAGGTAGAAATAGGTGACGCGGTGGTACTTTTGCAGTCGAACCACTAAGGTTTATACCACCTTTAAACAATTTAACCTTCAAATAGTCAATCATAAAGATTAAGAATGACAGCCGCGTTGTCTCATCTTAGGACTAAAGCAGTCGTCTCATATTTGGATCAGCAGGCATCCACACTCTTCAAACGAAAAGCTCAAACTGTTCATGTTGGAAATAAGTTCGAAGGTGGTGCCTCCCCGGTCAAACCGTGCTGGTTCTACCACCTTGATTAAAATGTTTATTTTTACTCGGTTCTTCGCTCTAACGAGCTACTTCATACGATACAATATATTTGAATGTCTACTTGGTTGTGCAGTAAATTCGACTTACCATTAAAATTTTTTAATGAGCTACTTTTGTTCGTTGCTAACATCGCGGGGCAAATGTTGATTACCTGCGATTATATATTTGAGTCGCTTTCACAAGTATTTTTTATATCATACCTATGCATATAACTATAAAATATACATTGTTATACATAGGTACATTTCTGAGAAATAAACTTTGAGTAAAATTGACGAAAATAAATGTGTAGTTTTTTCTAAGACATCTGTATGGTTTAACTACAAAAGCATCATCTCCACACCTATTTCTGCCTAATAATACCAATGTTATGCGCTGCTGTGTTCGGGACTGAAGAGTGAGGTAAGGGAGACTATATAAAATTGCTTACAGAAGTCCATGGGCGGCAGAGACCACTTACCATCAGGTGGACTGTACGCTCATTTTTCAATCTCAAGAAACCGACTTCTATAGCACAAAAAATGAAAATAAAAAAACAAAATAAATATATGTTGATTTTTTTTTCCTACACAGTACATAGTCTCGAAGTCGGCGCTCAACATATTTTATTAGATTACAACGACGAATCTATGTCCTACAAGTATAATATACTTATGTCGAATTGAAAACCTCCTCCTTTTTTGAAGTTGCTTAAAAAGTTAACATTAATATATTCGAATTCTGAGCCCTGTTTTTCTCCCAACGATCGAATCTGACTGGTAATACTCTAAAGGAAATTTATAAAGGTTTTTCGTCTATAAATTCTGTTAACGTTGATATACCGCATTCATTCGATAAGAACATTTTATCTCGTGTTCGGAGCAAGGCGGTGGCTTGGCGATATTCCAAAGCGCTATGCAGTTTGAGAATTTTAGTTATCTCAGGTGAAACCTGAAAGCAACATGGTCCTCATAGAAGAATATTATAGATGTATCTCTTTTACCCAACAGCGTAAGAAGGAGGGTAATATTTTTGGAGCGTATATATGTGAATTTCTTTGGCACACTGTAGGTACAGCCCAAACGGTTTGATTGTAATGTAAAGGCGTATTATTGGAATCGTCTCAGTTTTCAGAGACATGAGCTATATTATTTTTAAATATGGCGCTTGCGAATGGAAAAAAATGCACAAATGCTCTAATCTTAGTAGATCTAATAGGGATTTAGGTAACGGCGCTAGTTTGCAGTATAGTGTGCAGTGTACTTTGTATATAGTTTTATTTTTTGTGATTTTATTTTTTGTTTAGGTCGATCGTGACGATTTATCTAGTTCTCCTACCGCTTGTTCCTATATTAAAAGAATGGTTTTCTTATTGTTGATATACAAGTTGCTTTTAGTCCTATCTAGTTTGTCTGTACCCTGCACAGATGCCTTGATTTAGAACATCAGTTTTACGTAATACCTACCTCTAATAGGCATAAATTGTATTGATGTTTTCTTTGGTAGGTAGTACCAGTTGGTAAATTTTCACTTTTCGTAAAAAAATAAGCTAATGACCTAATCTACTCAGTTTAAGACTCACTGAACCATATTTTGCATATCAGTTGAATACTTGAAGGGTGGAAGGGTGTTTTATTTTGCAACATGGCGGCTTGGCTGCGCTCCAACGCGATGCAGTTAGACAATTGGTGTTGGTTTGCGCGGAGAGGCGGTATCTGGGACCATTACGAGCATACGTATTGTAAAGACCTAATTTGGAACTCAACCTATACATTCTACAATTTACATCAATTTCACATATTTCTAGCGTGAAACAGTTCTTACGTTTCGGTGTAAGGATGTGGTTGCCTGTTACATATGAGGCGACCATCTTAGTCCTCGGAAGTAGCAACGCATCTGTGATAAACCTTAAATAGAACCCCTGTCTTATATAAGTTTTGTAAGTCGCTTAAACGAGATGTTCATGGGCGGCAGTAGCCCCTTAACAGCATGCTCGACTGCTATCTTAAAGTGATAATAAAATCTAAAGGTTATGTGTATCGCATGGGAGCGAAGAACACAATTGTAAATCCATTTTATTAATTGAACTACGATCAGCAATGAGAATTGGAGGAATACCGGTATTCCGAAAGCGAAGTTAGGCAAAATGTAACAACGCTATTGCCCGTCTATTCCGGAGGGTATCTAAGCTGCTTAGGAATGCAAATAGTTCGATATAGTTTTTTCCGCATGAGCTTTTGAAATATTCCATTAGTATGAATTGAATTTTTAAAAGGCACGTAGGCCCTTTTTAGAAATTAACTGTCCGTGGCTTTATAGTGAAAGAGAACATGAAGAAACGTGGTATTTTCTATGTAATCGAGAGTTCTCTGTAATGTTCTTAAGTTCTTAAAGTTGTATGAAGTTTACTGATCTGTCTACACTGGGGCATCGTGAGAATCTGAGAGAAGAAAGATGTTCTCAATAATTGTTAAGTAATATGTTAATGATAATTGATGTATAAATATGTATCAATTAAATCAAGCAAGTTGTGTATGACCAATCATCCAAACTAATTACCGTATAAAACGCCAAAATCTTCTTTGACCTAAAACTTAAGTGATGCGTTCAGACGTTGAATAAAACTTGCATCTTTTACATATTACAGTGAACAAGCAAGAAAATGAGACCACGGTATAAATGTAGATCGTTCCTACTGTTCCATAGAGCTTGAAGCGCTTAAGATTGTGTTCCCCGAGCTTAATGTCTGCCTGCATCTTTGAGTCCCTAACAATGCGAATGTGTCGCTTTGTTTCGAGCAGACTTGCCCGCAAATAATGATAGTCTGAGATTCCATCTCTGTAGATGATTTTTAAGATGCAAGAACGATGAAACTTTGCGAAAAAATAAAAAGATTTTGAAACTGATGCCACGATCAAAATATTTTATTTATTGTTGTATTGAATCTTATTTTAATGGCATTATTCTGATTTTACTCTTCGTGTCAGAAAGTAGTTTCCACAAAAACCCGGATTCTGATCATATTTTAGAAGGCGTATAGGTAAATGATTGTAAAAAGCATATTGAAAACAAACTTTTCAAGGTTAAAAGCCTAAAATGTCTTAATTCACCACTATCATGCTACTCGAGTGTTTTAAACTATATAATTATGAACCGCTACGAGCCTACGAAAACGCTACGCGTCTTTCACAGCCGTCGCTAAACCCACAATAATCAAAAGATCCCACAAGTATCTCAAACACTACACAACACGTGTTAGTTATTGTTTGAACCAGTTTTCGTTTTCTATCCCATTTTCGGAAGTTTCTTTAAATAGTTTAAATCTCTGTATCACTTTTTCAGACCTATTTAAAGTGCGACTTCCTACTTTATTTCCTAATTCCACTATACAAATGTATAGCAGTTTAAAGTGATTTTCCTCATAGGCCATATAAAGAGTCAACAGACATATTTTTTGTATGAGTGAGGTGTTTAGTATTAATATATAGCTGCTTGCCATAAATCCCTGCAGAATACAAAATTCATCAATATAAGCTAAGATAGTGTTTTATTCAAAAAGGCTTAGGATTAAAAACTTGGTCTTGGACGTGGTTCATTAAACGTTGCTCAATTTTTATCTGACTCTTCTGTAAAATTTGCGATTTAATGTTGTGTTATTATTCAATTCAAGCAGTGATATGTGTATTTAGTATAGATCTTAGATGCCCTGTGTTAGTACGCGAACGATTTCCTCTTGACATGGATACCGATCCAAGTGGCGTTTAGCGGGGCTGGTGAACATCGGAGGGGTGGGCGGCCGCAATCGATGCATGTACATCACTTGTTGATCCCGGGAAGTAGGGCGGGCTACTGGGCCGGCGGCGACCTGGCCACGGGCTACAGGTGCCCTGCGCAAGGGCCCGGGGAGGGGATGCATTTGCATCCGCGTTCAATGCACCCCGAAATTGATTTTCCGTTCCCCGGCACTCCGGTTAGTATTTGTCGCTTAACGAGTTATGCATGCGCTTTAGAATTGAAAATAATTAGTTTTCAAACTAATGAAGATTTAGTAAAACCGTTCCATTTTACGAGTAATCGTTAAGTATCAACAATAATCAGTACAATCTTTTGCCATATACCTACGAAATATGGCATATATTTATATCACTTTTACGGTAAAAACTATATTAAAGTTCTGGAAGTTTCACATCAAATTAGAAATAATATGTTATGGACTCGTGAATTATGTTGATCTTTTTTGTTAGTTAAAACAGGTGTTACATGCATAATTTTACACTTTTTACAATGCATACAGGTGCAATTACATGCATAAATTTATGGTAATTTTTGACCGTTTTTCTTATAGTTTTATACCGTCTTGTCCGTTTTAAATTTAGATTTAGCAAATAAATTTTAATTAGTGGCTAGGTGTCCGTCTCCGTCAGAGTAAATTATTCATGTCTTCTAAAGTGTCATTTAGTAAACATTTTCTTGTAAACTACGAGCAAAATCAAAACGGGGAATGAAAATTACCTTTCGAAATGAAACTTCTTTAGAATCGTGAAAATCGATGAAACGAAAATGCGTTACAAAAGCAATTGTCGACTCTAACTTGACGTCGACTCGAACTACATGGCGTTTCTTCATTTCGTAGCTTGTATAAGAACTCGTGTTTGGTAAATGCGAAATAAGATGTCCGAATATGGAGTGCAGCGTTCACTTAATCGATTTTTGAAAAAGCATCTCGTTATACTCTTATGCACAGAAATATTTATTTATTTACTTATTTAGAATGATACACCAACAAAGAAGAAAATCATAATCAGTACAGATACAGAACCTTGCACGTCACAAAAAAAGTGTTACCTTATTTATAGGCGTTAAACAACAATGCATAGAGGACAACAAAAAAAGTAACATATTGCTTGAAGTCAATTATTAAATTAAATTATATAATTAAATTGTTAATGTTATGTAATAAATGCCAGTATTATAAATATATAAATTAACTTATTATTTTTAAAATTCACTTCTGCCTTGAGTGCACCACACTTTTTAATCGTGTACCGAATCTGGTTCTGTTTTAATTGTTTTTTTGCTGGTTTATGTAACAATAGATCAAGTATTCAAGTCTGATGATGTCGACATATTTGTAATTGAGTTGAAAGGTCTAACATTTTGTTCACCTCGACCGGTATCGATAGTATCAGCTCGCATTAGCGTCCTAAGGGAGGCGGAGACGTGACTCAGCAATAGAATGAACTAATGAACGAAGGGCTGAGTAATCGAACTTAGCATAAATGGCATCATCATTTTGGCGCTCGATGTTATAATACCTTTTTTAAAAGCGTCTATCACCGTAAAATTCTTCAAGGTATACACTTTACGAGTATAACGTAACGTAATGTAGCGCTTTCTACAGTTAAAAGTTCCTATCTAGGATTTTTCTTTAGTCGTGGGTGCCACGTACCTACACACAAAGACGAATACACAAACGCCTAAACCCAGAACAGAAATCTCAATTTATCATTCAGATGTCTGACCAGAACCATAAACGGAACCAACTGCATGTCAGACATGTTGATCGCTCCGCCACATGGGTCGTCAAATTGTTAAAATAAAAAAAATCACTTGATTTATGTAGCTGATAATTGTATTTCTATATTTTAAGATTACTGGAGAAAAAACAACCGGTGTGTAAAAATTAAAATTAAATATTAAATTAAATTCAAACGAGTGATAGCCTAATGGTTGAAACTCGGCCTCTTAATCGAGGGTCCAAGGTTCGAACCAGGCACGACCCTCTGATTTTTCTGAAATTATGTGCGTATTAGAAATTAATTATCACTGCTTTACGGTGAAGGACAACATCGTGAGAAAACCTACACACCTAAGAGTTCTTAAAAAGTTCTCGAAGGTGTGTGAAGTCTACCAATTCGCACTTAGTCAGCGCAGTGGACTGTGGCCTGAAACTATCTCATTCTGAAAGAAGACCGTGCCCAGCTGTGGGAAAATAATGGGTTGACGATGTGTAAAAATTTGGTTAGTAGGTGAACATCAATGTTTACCAGGCTCCCGAAAATTAGTTTCCCACACGTATCAGCCATAGATACTTAAAGTCTAAGTGTAAAGTAGATACAACTGTCTATAGTTCGTTACAATAAAAGGAGCTCATTTGTTAACTAACTAACAGAACAGAGCTCAGCTCCATAAGGTTGTCTGGCAGATAATGTTTTATTACATACTA
>MOOZ01000714.1:1120657-1133698 GCA_002930495.1 Cecropterus lyciades | reverse complement strand
CCGCCACACCCGGGATCGCGACCGGGAGCGGCGCCTGGCGTGCTTCTGGGCCGCGCTCGCCAACCGCAGAATATACATTTTCACATCTTATTACAAGCTTAATAATTAAAGCGAATTTACGTTTTACTTATTTCATAGTACAATTAATATAATTGTATCGTATGTCTTTCGCTCATCACTTTTTATTTAATATTATTTATTTATTTATTTTATTTTCCATATACGTCTGATATCACATAATTTGATGATGCAAATTGCACATCGATCACACTGATGGTAGTGTGCGTGCGCAGGAGCTGAGCCCGCGGTTCCAGCTGACGGCGGCGCCCACGTTCGGCGCGCTGCCCACGGCGCACACCTGCTTCAACCAGCTGTGCCTGCCCGACTACGACAGCTACGAGCAGCTCGTGCGCGCGCTGCTGCTCGCCATCAACGAGGGCGCCGAGGGCTTCGGCATGATCTGACCGCCGCGCCGCCACACCCCACACTGCCCCCAGAGACGACACTCTGCGCCACTCTACTCTACTCGGATCCAGACCACCCCGCACTGTCCTGCACCACTCCCCACTACCCCACACTGCTCCACACCTCCCCGCTCTACTCCACTTTGCCCTACGCAACTACGCATTGTCCCACACTAGCCTAACCTATACTACCCATCACCGTTCCATTCGGACCCATACAACCCCATCCTACCCGACAAAGCACCAAGCTACACCGTGTAGGTATATCGGATTGCTTCCCACTCTTTGTACATTCGACAGGTAAGATCGCCGTCAGATGATAATAAATATTAAAATAATATATTTATATTGTAATTTCACTGGTAAATGTAACAGTGAATATCAATAATATTGAAACTTGGTGATGATATCGCCGCCAAAAGCCTGAACCTTCATATGATATCTTTATACTTGAATCATGGTATTGATTAAGGCAATAAATTAAAAATAAATACCCTGATTTCAGCTGAAGCATTCAGTAACAATTTTCAGATAGACCAGGATTCATATGATGGTATTGAAACTACATATAATTTATATTAATTTAAATCTGTTATATATAGCGTATTCGTTACATATCCTGATTTCTTTGTTGAAATCTTACAATACGTTTGCTGGCTCATAGTAACATTCCATTTTATATTATTTTTAAGAATAATTTCAACGTATTAAGAAAGTATCCAATGTTAGTCTCAATAAAATGATAAATATAAAGCGGAAAAATATATTTAAGTAGCATACGTATATAGATATGTTCATATATATATATATGTATTGTTTTTATTAATCTTGTTTTATATTTGTAGCACCTACTGTTACTACAACTTACCATTATTAATGGTAAAGCGATGGAGAATGCCGATAGGCATTAAGTTCGCCGTCGCTTACAATAAATAAATAATAAGAATATAGCTGCAATTGTTATGTACATTACACAGAAAGGTATATATAAATCAATTATGTTTTTGTACTACACATTGATTGTTAATGCACACTTATTATATCTAGGACAAGCGGCCACATAAAAGCATAGACACATTTGTAGGTGTGGCTTTGTAAGAAATATTCATCTGATCCCTAGGAAGTGAATGAATAGCATCAAGTTATCAACATTGAAATAAAATATTTTGGTGTTGAAACCTTTAGCGATTGGATGCGAGTTTATTTAGTAAAATCATTGTATTTATGTATGATGCAGTGACGTAAAACATGCTTACGATAATGTATATACTTTTATGTACATAAATTTGATATATGTATGATTATTTATTCTCTGTAGAGCGTATACTTTTAATTAATGTGACAGCTCATTCCTTGAGAAAGCTTTAGCGAATAAAGATAACTTACTTTGAAGTCCATAAGACTTTCTATAAGATCCTTAAACACAATGTAAAATCAATTAAAATATATTTTTTTTGTATAGGCCTACAGGGACACTTACAAGTTGTCAGTAACAATATTTTTTTACAATACCATCCGATCGGAACACGTTCTCGACTGAGAAGATACGGGAACAAACTCTGCGGGTTTGTGTTTTTTCATATTAATTAGATCAAGCGTATATTTTCTGTTTGTTTCTTATTATGTATATTAAAATGCATTCTATTTTTGATATAATATGAGAAGTATCCTTCTAGACTCGTTCTATCTAGGTACGTAAAACTCATAGGACCAAAAGTCCTTTATGTAGAGGCCTCTAAATCACTTGAAATAATAAAAAAAGAACAAGCGTTCAGACAAACATTTTTAGGATAGTAAAATTATAAATATGGTTGTACATAAGATCTATATAACTTATGCAGTACCAGAGTCTCGTTTTGAGACTACATTTGGTCACTTTGTCTATGGGTCCAATACGTAACAGAGGCTAATTAGACCCAGAGATCGTAGACAGTGACTCATACGATGCACATTTACAACGTTGTTAGCTGTAAGATAAGATGTTCGTCTTCGTGTTTATCTGTAATACGATCCTGCCACAGAGTCCATCGGCCGTCGGAATTGAAAATGTGGGACAATAAACATTTATTGTGACGCTAAGTAATATAGTCATCGACGTGGATATTGTACTAATAATTGTATTGAAATCGAAATATAATAAGTATGGTAAGGCAACGCTGAACCAAAGATTTTAAACGGTAACGTGGAAGGGACATGGTGCTTGCAGGCCGACTGCTACTTAGCTGAGCTGAAACGCTGCAGAGGTTTGATTGAAGGGATGGCGAACCGCATAGTGAGAATGAAAGGGACCGAACTCAATGTTCCGTTTTTTGTAAATTGAGTTAAATGCTTCAAACTGTTCCTAACTTTATCATCAGCCAAATTAAAAAAAGACGATTTTGTGCTAGAAAAGAGAAACATCAATATTATTACTACCCTACGGGCTTTGCAGGATTTCCCGGAATGCGAACACAATTTTGTTACTTCAAAATGCAAATTTAGTATTAAGTCCCTTATATTCTCACCGTGCGGTAACTAATATCACCAGGCGGTCCAACTTAGTCTTAAAGCGATTCAATGACACGTAATACAAAGTATATCGCTTATAATTATATTTCCTAGAACGGTTGCGCTCAAGTACTTGTTATATTTCGTTGGTGTAAATATGTTACTTCATAGTAGCCGTATATATTTAAGCATAGACAAAAATAGATGCAGTTTTAATACATTTCCAGTTAAGTTGGTAGTATGCTAGTGAGCGATAAATTAGGGACCTTCGTTTTTTGTATTCTTAATTATTATTGTTATTTAGTATTCAATAGTAAAAATTGTCTTTAGTGTTTAAGATCTTATTTATTTTAGCTTTTGTTTATTTTATTTTTGCAATTCTTTATAGAATTTAAGGATACGTGAAATAATTTAACATTATACTAGAATGTTTAATTAAAGATAGAAACAGAAAATTATCAGTTGTGGTACTCAAAAGTCTTCAAGTGACGATCAAAATCAATTGGGGAAAAAGGAGGGATGTATCGCACGATGAGAATAACAGGGACCTAATGCGAAACTTGCATTTTGTGGAAATAACAACATTATGTTATGGGGAGATTTTTAAAATGTGCAGTTTATAAAAGGACGTAAGATGTATGTTCGTCCCTCTCTAGCACGAGACCGTCACATTTTAATTCTGAGGTAGTTTGAGGTATTTAAAATTGCCGAAATTTTGAGTTAGATCACTTTTGTTATCACTGCGATATGTGATCTGAAGACAGAATAGATTTTGCGTGGAGTAATAAGAGTAGAAGTTTTGTGAGATTCTATTTATACCAGTTATTTATATTTTATACTATACCTATTATATATAAATGTAACTAGTCAGCCTGGTCGGTCTTCAAGTAAATATTTTTATTTATTAATGTTACTTTATTTATATTTTCGGGGAAGATCGTGTTTGGGACCACAAGATATTATGCTTCTCATTCTGAGGAGGTAAGCATGCTTAGCGGTGGGACGGCCATAGTTTGATGATGATATTTATTGAGATTTTTAAAATATTTAATTCTTATTATATGGCTCTATTATTTAATTATAATTATTTTCATCTATTTTATTAAATTGATAACACAAAAAGTTTTGTCTAAATGTTATCGTTAAACCAAAAGGATTACTTGATTATAATAATGACATAAAGACTAAATGTTATTCATGGAAAAAATATAAATGATAATTGTAATACCTTTCGAAAAAGTAAAAAAAGTAATGAAAGAAAATCTAAAAGTTAGAACCAGATATGGATTATCATTTTCAATCTCTTATAGTAAAACTGTAGTTTTGGTTTGATGCGATTTCAAACCCACAGACACAAAAAAATCTGTAAATGGTAGAATTTTCTACTATTACTTAACATAAGTCTCCAGTCCCTCAATCAGATTGTTTTGATTATAGACATTTAATATAACCTATCTATCAAAATAACAAGTTTATATCATAAACGATTGAATCGGTTGAAACGGTGAAATCAAACAGTTATTGACAAATACTGTTACATCACCGTTGATGCATAGGTGTTGTTTATATTTTATTAATTGTTACAGTTAATTTTTGTACATGTTTTTATTCCAAAGTTATATTGTGTTACTTACTGACTTTCTATACATTTATTTGCATGTTTATACCAAATAGAGAATCTGCTAGAATAGATTCTAGTTGCTCTTTCACTAGAGCGTAGATATTGCTGACACGGTTTACAAATGTTATACCTTAATGTGAAGTAGGAGTCGTTAAAGATATACTGTATATCGATCCCATATAATTTAGTATGATAGCTATCTATGCTTTATTTTTTTACACTTTCAATCAAAACTTTAGTAGGAAGAGAAAAATCAAATAGCTAAGACTTTTTCGTTTGCCATTGACTTACTAATGAAAGGCTTCGGGTCTCCACTCAAACTAGTCCGAAATAAAAGTACTACAATATGGAAAGTTGTCAATGAACAACCAAAACAATGACGCCGTTACGTGTTTTGTACAAAAAGTAAGTGAATGAGTAATAACGACACCGCACCCAACACGAACGGGCATAACGACGAATACCGAATGGTTATATTCGGTATTCGTCGTACGTAAGTACGTTATTCATACACTCATATTCGCGTATATTCATCTATACTTAACAAATATATATTGGCAGGAAATAGGTCAATGGCAAACAAATATAGGAGTTAGTAGTTATTTAGTTTCTTGCACGCGCAATAATTGTGCATATTTGCTCAAATGTAAATATGCTTTAATATAACATGTGAACAATGTTGTGCAATTGTAACGTAAAATGTCATGTAAATAGGTATTATTTAAGTATTGGGTAAAGTCTCATAGGTATAATAGTTATTTATAATATATTTCCGCAAGCGTGCGGTTTATACGTGCGTATTTTTTTGTTCTCACCAGGGATGTTATGGATATGAAATTTTAGATCGGATTATTCCTATATCCGTAACATACGGGTACGGATCGGATTCGATACAGTTACGGACATGTAATTATTTCGGATTATCCGTAGTTTCGTATAGTTTCGGTTACGGTTCATTTATATTTTTAAGAAATTTATATGTAAAATAAAAGTAGGTGGTAGAACTCTTTGTGGTTCGACTCCGGAAGCACCACCGTCACTCCTATTTCTGCTATATAGCAGTAGTGTTATGCGCTACGCTATGCGTGTTTTGATCTGAAGGATGTGGTAAGAGAGACATAGGTACACATCCGAGTCATTATCTTAGTCCTCAGGAGTAGCAATGCAACTGTGGCTAACCTTAGGTGAGACTTTGATCTTATCTAGGGTTGATTACAGATGTTCATGGGCGGCAGTATCCAGTTATATGGGCTGCATGCTCGCTTCCATACGATAAAAAAGTAAAAATTTGGTTTTATTTCTATATTATCATTTGTTATAAGTTATTATTATAGCTACCTAATCAATTGTTATATGTTATTTACTAAAAGTAAAAAAAGAACATGTCTCATAAATTTTTATTTAGTATATCCGAAAGTCACGGTTACGGAGCTCCATAACATCCCTGATTCTTACGAATCGTAACAAATATGAAATAATCGTTACGAAATATATTATAAATTTATAAATATCTATACGTATGTATAAGACTAATTTGTCGTGACGTTTTCGTGTTACGCTGTACCATATTATAATTTCACTTTCATATTCATTCGCTAATGCGCCTAATAAAATGAACTTCTAAAATATATCTATAGCTTTGCATTAAGAATGCTTGAGCGGATAACAAAACGCTACAGGAACGCTAGTGTGAAAGAGCCAAAAATTGAACTAACGATCACCTTTTTATATTTATGGTTAGGGAGCTGGCGAGCATTATTTCTATATAATCAGCACACGTGGCAGACGTTATTAATAGCCTTAATTATACACTAAGAAATATTAAGGACATCGTCTGCCACCATAGTGGCGCTGTGTTGTCAATTGACAGCGTTTTGAACATGTTGAAAAAGAATGGTGTGCTATATTATGCGCACATGTCCGCCTCTTCGACTGATGTTTGGATTTCTCATGAAAATCAAGGAAATGTATAAGGCAGACGTTCAGGCCTCTGATATTCCTAGACAGACCATTTGGTTGTTTTTCCAACCGGGCGCTTACGCCGAGCTACAAGTACAAAATTCTACGTCTGCTGAATATTATTGAAAAATAATTAATTTAATCTATAGGAACGATACCTTTATTTATGATAATGATAAGATAACCGCAAGCAATACCCGCATTCCTTTGAATCTCAAACAGTTGTATAGTGAGCAAAGTGAGAAAATCAGTGAGCAAAGTGTCTGCCAAACGTTTTTTCGTATCCGAGGAGTCATAATGAATTTAATGTGCGCAATGAGAACCGTGTGCAAATGACTTAGTAGAGCTTTTTTTTTGACATTTTTAAGACTTCGTCCCATGATAATGCAGAGCCCTGAATTTCTGCCTCTTCTATTTTCTTCGTTTCCAAGATGATTGTATACATGAACCGCAGGGGCATACATAATGTGAAAATGATTTAATACCCCTCTTTTTTAAGCAACCTCAATCCGCTGTGACGCGAAAACGAAGCAACATAGACCCCCATATGACTGAACCAAATCAATTTGTTTTGATCTAAACTGCAATCTCGATGTGAAACTTGTGCAAATCATATACCGAAATACTCGACAGCTCCATATCTATCAGCATGATGTCTCTTCTGTGCTTCCAATTTAACTACTGTTACTACTGTGTTAAACCGATACAGTTAAACCCTATGTAACCTACTAAATATAAACATACGATTTACATTGCTGATAAAAAATAAAACTTTTTTAATTTATTTAATGTACATATCTACAAAGATTAATCACATCATTTTATAGTGAGATTTGATGACACATTGAGAAAGTTTTTATTTATATTCAAACATATTCTTTAAAGGCGCGTTAAATATAATGATAAATTTACGTTGATATGTAGAGTAGTTTAATTATAATATTTTCATATACATAAGCGTGCTTTTAATTACTCTCAACATATAAATATGTTCCATCTCATATTAGCACATGTTGAAAATTTACTGTGGCCTAAAGTTACAACTAAAAGTACCTCCGTAAAATAAACTCCAGCACAAAATAGATTTTAAGACATATATCATGGTATTATAATATTTTACCAATGTTTGATTTTACTGTTCTTTAATATAGGCATCTAAAATTCCACACACTCATACATTACATTACTCATTTAAAACTAATAAGTATCATCGAACGTGGCAGACATGGGCCGTGGCAGATAAAATAATATTGTTTTATAATAAGTGTTTTAATTTTTAATGTATTTATATCATATGCGCGGCCACCTCATGATACACATGATGTGGCCGCGCAGACACCGACAGTGAGCAGCTAGTACTATATTCTGTCTGCGATTTGAGTCCGTCGGCGTCTGCGTGGATGTAAATACATTAATACACTTTGATTGGAAATACTATTATGTTATGCTAAATGTTTAGAAATGAAGCTTCATATTAAGTATGTCGGTGTCTGTTAGGGGACGCGTCTACCACACCTAGGGTGCGTTTCTACCAGAGATCTGTACCAGAAAACCCGGGCGGACAGTGGCAGCAACCGACAGATATAAACGTGGATTTAGGTGGATTTAGTTTGTGGTAGTGCGTAAAGTGCGTTCACTATAACTATATCCAAAACTCTGGATCCTGCCTGGAACTATCCGATTTCTGTTACGGGTATTTGAAATGGAATCTTTTTTAAAAGCAATTCGAGTTTTAATGATACAAGTGTAATACCCCCTACTTTAAAATCTACCTTCAAAGTTATATACGTCATGAGGGCCCAGCGTGCATTGATTCGTAGAACTAATGTCTTTAATTACAGTAAAAAGCGGTACTAATTTAAATGGCTTATTTTATTTTGATCAACTTTTCATTGTCGACATTTTAAACATTTATTGACGTTGATGCTACTTAGACTACTGGTAACTTTATGTACATTTTTATCTCGTTGATAAGCATCACCTATATGCCTTAAGTATTGTCTTGAATCTATTATAAATAATAAGAGTATATTGTTGTTAGCGATGTCGCTCTATTGGATCTCGGTTGTCTGCGCAGTTGCAATAATTGTATAAATTGTATTAGAATAGAATTTGTAGACTAGACGTTATTTAGCTAATATTATTTGAAGAAGAAATCCTCATATAATTTAACGCTGCTTCTGTGATTTTTATTGTTTTGTTCGAAGTGAGTATCTCATAAGCGAGTAATTGTTAAAAATATCTTAAATTTAGTCATATTAGCCTATGCCTATCTCTTTTTATAGAAGGTATGTATAAATTTTGTTTCTGGCTTTCCAGTATGTATATTTTTCAAAATAATTTTACCTTTTTGTTGTTTTGAAAAGGAGGCGTTCTCAAATCAGAATGTACCTATATTGATATAATAACGATAAGCGGAGTTATTATTTTGTCTATTGTAAAATATTTGATATTATAAATTGGAATATATGTTCTCGTATAGAGCTTCCAGGATTCAGTAACATAATATGAAGAAAATTAGTACTTCCACGAGATTTTTTTCGGTTAAATAAGATTAACGAGAATATATACAACATACGTATTAGTTAATAAAAATTCATGATGATCGGTTAATTTGTTAAACCGTGAAACAAACGGATCTTCCGTATTTGCATTAAAAGGAAAAATTGAAATATATCATAAGTTTTGAGAACCTCCTTCTTTACTGCTATTTGGTACATAAAAAATTGTAACATCGGCGATTATATTTTGTTGTAACTGTTTCCTTGTGAGCATTATTATTTATTATAAAGTAAGTTGTATCGTAAGATATAAGACTACAAGTCCCCTTGTTCTAGTCTACTTGCTCTTCAGGTATACATATTTTAAATGTTGATATTTTGTAGTAGTTGTTGATTAGAAATTTAAGACTGAAGTAATAAATACATGGAACATGATTATTTTTTTTATTTCAATATTATTGACATATTTTTCTGACGTAATAAGTAACATCAATAAGTAACACCAATATTGATTTCACGTACACAAGGTGATAGAATAAACATAAACGCTTTTTACACTCATAGCCCCACTGTAGGATTTTTTCCTGTGTCGTGGGTGCCATGGACACACAAAGACGAATACACAAATACCCAGACCCAGAACAGAAATCTAAAGTCATCATTCAGATATCTGTCTGGCCGGGAATCGAACCCAGGACCTACTGCGTATCGACCGGTATGGTGACCGCTCAGCCACGCGGGTCGTCAATAATGACTATGGTTCGATTGAGAAGGTACCACCTCCACACCTATTTCTATCGTGAAGCAGTTATAGCGTTTCGGTAGCAGGGTGTGGTTGTCGACTGACTTTTATATGATCCGGCCATCTTAGTATTTGGGAGTAGCAACGCATCTGTAATTGACTTGAGGTAAGACCAATCGCAATAGCAATAAAACACGGTTCCAAGCGAGAGACGAAAATATTTATTTCTTCAGGGTATATATACACCTTACAAAAAATCTTACCAGCGTGATTCAATTTTTGGTACACTGACATCTAGTGGTAGTTGACTTAACTACACATTAAACTTATCTAACACAGTAATTCTATTACACTGCCCTCTATTGATGGTTACAAACTATATAGCGAGAATATTGAACAGACCCCCTGGTTTATATGAAAATGCTAAGGGCTACCGTATATGGGCGGCAGTGATAACTTCACATCAGGTGGCACCTTTACTACCTCTAATAAAATAAACAAATACTAAGAGTATAAAGAAAAGCATGGCTGAGCTAAGCAAGTTATGTTTCAAATCGTAAATGGTTTGTTAATTTATGGTCGAGTTGGAAGCGTTCGAAGCGGTTTACAAAAATATTTAAGATTAGATAAAATCCTTTTAACCCTTTTTTGAAAATTCGCTTAATATAAGCTACATATACTTTATGATTAAAAATAACATTCTAATTTCAACAAAATCAAAACATCACAATCAACAAAGCCGTCAACAACTGTCACGCATAAAATCTAAAGCATTTTTATAAAAAAATATTGTGTAGAGTATACTAGCCGTGCTGTTAAGAATTTTTGTAATAACAATTTCGAAAAATAAGCATTATATAGTGTTGAATATATTTCACCGCGCTGTAAAAATGGATAATATGCTGAAGGTGTCTCAGAGCGCGTCCCCCGCGGCGCGCGCGGGCGCCGGAGACTTCTCCGAGCGCGCGCGGCTGTCCGCCACGCCGCCGCCGCCCAAGTAAGCTCGAAATATTCAGTTCTTGGTTGCCATTTGAACAGTTTTAATAGGGCTACACGCTACGCCTATGTAAACTAAAAAATTAGCTTTCGTTTGTATTCGAAGAGTTTCTTTTTAAGTAGATTTCCAGTTTTAAACCTTATTCAGGTTTTCATGATCTTTTGAAGTCTCGTTGTATACCTGTTTATCATTACATGATTGTTTATAAATATTCTTTATCACTCAAAAGGATTACATACAAATCGGTTATTGAGAAAGGAAATGTAAAAAAATATTATTTTTTAGCACTAAAGTGTGCAAAGATCTAAATTGTGACCACAATGTTATACTTAGTTAAGAAAGACAATATTTTAAAACTACATTTTAATGTTTACTTTCCCTCTACCAACGTCGCCTCTAGTCGCCTTCAGCCGATTAATCCGAAGAAGCTATTCTCGACGCCGGTCAGCAAGTTTACGGGTCGTCGTGTCGCGAGCGGCTCCCAGCTCGCCCGCATCCGCAGCTGCCTGGACGAGTACCGCGGCCAGGCCGCGCAGACCGACACGCCCGCCTCCACCAGAACCAAGGCCGTGTCCATGGAGAATCTCACTCCCAGTAAAAAGATTAAGAAGGATAGGTTTGTTGCTGGCAAATTTTACTTATTATAGCAAACACGCCCGTTTCTAACGTGAAGCAGATTTAACGTATCGGTAGAAGGGTGCGGTTGCCGACTGACTTGCATGTATTACTTCCACAGGCGATTATCTTATTCCTTGGAAGTGGCAACGCATCAGTGATCTACTTTAATAGAAACCCCGTTCTGTATGAAGTTGCTCATAGATGTCCATGGGCGGCAGTGGACACTAATTCAATATGTTATAAAAAAACGAAGTATGCGGCAAAGGATTGATATTCGTGTTGAATAATCAGAATTTCAGGAGGGCAAAAAATTTGTTACATTTTCTGTAATTGAAACTGTAACGCGGGGGGGCAAATTACATTACAATACTTAATAAAATATTTAATCGTTATCAAATCCGTGATATGCACAAATTTATGTGAATCTTCTTTAGAATCGATGTGATTTGAAATGGACGAAACGAAAATGCGTCACGAGAGCAGATCTTGGCGCTAAAAAATGCGCAAATAGCGCATATGATATACCCCTTTGTGAATTACGCTAACCATTTCATTTTGTAGCTTGTAGAGGAGCTCAAGTTTTGAATATACAAAATCAGATCTCCGAATATGGGCTGCAGTAATTAGTTAATCGATTTTTGAAAAATCAAAAGTACTTATTATTGCCCTTATGCTCAGTAAGTTTCACTTCTGCCGTGTGTGAATAGAATTGATACACAAAGTGGTATTACCGTGTAGCGACGCCACCGACAAGGAGGCGTCTCCCCCGGCGACGGGCGGCGCGGCGCGGCGGCGCGCGGCGGCGCGCGTGGCGCGCTTCGTGCTGCTGGCCGCCTGGCGCCGCCGCCGCGAGGAGATCCTCTGTCTGCGGAAGACGCTCGACTCCAAGGTTAGCTCAGGGAACATTCGGATGCAGTGCCCAACGGGGACATATCCTCTTAGGACACCACATCCCACGGACATATCTGTCTGGAACACCACAAAGGCGTGGGCCTTTGCGGTGGATTTTAATGCGTCTACGAGCTCTTCTACTGGTCGTTGTCGATTACCCATTAGAGAATAAACTTAAAATTGCACAGGTGCATACTAGCGTGTCTACATTGAAAAAGTATGAGCAACGTTTACTGACGTGGACGAACGACGGGTTATTATACACGCGTGTCGGACGACGGACGTAAGGCGTTACTGTCTCAAACATCCGGACTCCGGAGCAAGCACCTGCTCAGTCTTCCCGCGCAAGTTATATACTTTTACAGTGCGGCTCTTCGCACTCCTCTTAAAATGAGAGTAGGTAGCGTAGTGGATCTACAATCATAATCCATTACGCTGGCCAATTGATTATTGATAAACTTCACAGCGCTTGGAGGATTTTTTTAAAAGACAAAATAATGTGTAGGCTTTGTTGCAATATATTCCTCCTTCTTTAAAGCAAGCGATCATTTTTGTATTATAAATATAGCTTCAATAAACCAGAAGGGCCTGGGTATGTAATCTCAAACCTCCAGATTAAGATACTGATTTTCAAACTACTAAGCAATTACTAATTCAGTAAGTTACCTATATAGGTTAATATATAAATAGATATATGATTTCTTTAAGCAGATTTGAATGATAAATAATTTGCCATGTCACGATGCAACGGTTTTAATTGT
>MOOZ01000714.1:1065117-1075301 GCA_002930495.1 Cecropterus lyciades | reverse complement strand
TGTTTCTAGTAATAAATATTATATATAGCCTCTGTTACTTCGGAATAGGTTAATCGGTTCAGTAGTTTTTGAGTTTATTAATTAAAAACAGACAAAAATACAAACATACAAAAATACAAAGTTTTCTTCTTTATAATATTAGTATAGATGAGCAGGCGGTCGAGTGATGCGGGGCAGAGGGGACAGACACGCCGTAGGCATCTCAAGGAAATAACGCTGGCTCGCCGAGCTTAAAATGTTTCGCTGCGAATTACTTACTTCTAACGACCATATCTCAAAAACTATTCATTGAAATTATATAGTGTAAGGGTTATTTTAATCTGCATTAAATGCCTAAGCTAACTAACACATTCATTTGGATAAGGGTTAATACTGAACTAAAGAAAATAGCTTTGAAAATAACGTAATGTTTTTAATTAAAATTTGAACATAAAAGTGTTTCTTGTAAGTCAAACGTAAGAGATAGAGATACGCTATCGCGGACTTATTTGTAGTATTTTTAGTAGATTTTGAATTCGTTAGTACATTACTCAACTGTATCTTTGCTAGTTTACGCGGCGTTCGCGTGGAAAGCTCTCAGTTGGCGAGATTTTTTGCGACCTCTTCAGCATTTATCGCCGTATTTCTGCTAATTTAGATAAAAGCGTTATAAATTATATGCCTAATCCTTCCTCAGAAATCACTGTTTCTATTGTTGAAAACCGTATAAAAACCCGTTTGGTAGGTTTCGAGTTTATCACTTTCAGACAGGCTGAAGGACGCGGCCGGGGACTTCTATTTATAATATTTATAGATAAGAATAGTACTATATACACATACCATATTTTTATACAATAAGTTAGAGCATGTAGTCTACTTGTTCGTTGCTGGCCCTTGAGGCACATGGACATCTGTAATTTTCCTCATTTGTACATGTTCCATGGTTTGCAATGGCCACCTATCATCAGTGAACAAGTTCTTTTCCTGAGGTAGCAAACGAGCTTGTCCACCTACAAAATGACTATGTATCGCAGGTCGCATCCTCACAAGCTTGTGGGCAGCGACTGCAAGAACGGCGTGCACAGCGTGCGGTGCGAGATCACGCCGGACAACCGCACCGTGTCCTTCCCGCGGCTCGGCGTGCAGTGCGTCAAGCGCAAGGACGTCGCCGAGGCGCTCATGCAGCGCGAACACGCCAAGATCGATCCCTTCCGACGTGAGTGCACGCACGCATGCACATGTACGCACGCACATGCACGCACGGATACAAACATTCGTTCGCAGGCACACAAACGCTCGCACACACACACACACCAGCAGACGCACACACCCGCAGACGCACACACAAACACCCGCAGACGCACACACACACATACACACGCGCGTGCTCGCTCACGCATGCACTCATGACGGCGAACTTACAGTTTACACTGATGTGAGAATTGACTGAAGCGAGACTAAACGTAAGGTGAAAGCGTATATTAATTATTTCAAATAAATATGTATATTTTTTTGTATAAGATATAATATTTCCTGAATTTATTTTGACAATTAGCCTACCTTCAAATTAATTTTAAGTCTCAATCACAAAAAATAAAAAGAAATATACATTCTGATGAGTTATAATATATAAATATGCCGAAAGAATATAAATATATACACACAATAAACACATGGCATTATACTTGACTATACATGTCATAGCAACCGGGTGTTTTAGTAAAACAATGCGCTCAACTTGACCGCATTCCGCGCGCCTTGATATATTTTCGTCTGGAGCCCGCAAATAGACCCATTTGTGGGAGACGGCAGGGACGCGCTAATGTATACAACGAACACTATTGGCGCATACTGTATACACATTGAAGAATTAAACTTTTTCATCCACTTTTTATACTGATTATTATTATAATGCTTTTGCATAGAACTTGGCACTCATTTAGATTTCCATTCTTTTTGCGGTGAAGTCCATAGCCAAGCATAATTTTTGTATTGAACTTGGCTCTCCTTTTTTACATTTATGTTTTTGGTGGGACAAAATTTAATAAAATACACTTATTCGTTTTGTTAAGCTTATGTGGTGTTATTGTTTCGGTTTCCGACATTACTTGTTACACCAAATCATTCAGATGTTTGTCTGGCCGGGGATCGAATCCGTAATCCATTGTGTGTCGCCCCGTCACGTGGGTCGTCAACACACGTACACACACATATATAAAGACACTTAGTATAAAGTTGAAATTGCATTTTTTAAGTTCATTTTATAATTATATAACGTCGATGTAAAACTGTAATACATTTTTCTTCGCGTGTTCTGTCGCCCCTTGCTATGGATTTGATCAGTGTGGATGGTACTAGTCGGTTCACACATACATTTAATTCAGGCCTTTTCTTCTTAATTTCTAAATTGTTTTAAGCCTGCTACTACAATTTGTCAATGTGACTTTAAAATAATTAATTATAATAAAATAAGTAATAGACTTCATTTCTGTTCTTTCCTCTCGTTTCACTCGATTTTCTTGTATAATTTTCTGTTTCCATAACCTGTATGTATTCCGTCAGAGGGTTTCGCACACCGGCACAACCCGCAAAGCATCAACCTGAACGCCGTGCGGCTGTGCTTCTCCGTGTACCTGGAGGACGGCAGCGGCCACTACCGCCACCGGCTGCCCGCCGCCGTCTCCGACGTGGTGTACGACAAGAAGGCCATGAGCGAGCTGCTCATCAGCCGCGTGTCCGCGTGTACCGCGTCTGCAAGGGGTGGCTTGCAGATCATCATGCTCTGCGATAAGGTATACTAAACTGTTATTTCGTTCAAAGCTGCGACAAGGTATACCAAAATCACCCACCGATATATCGTAGGAATAGTTAATCGTTTGTTGTTTAAAGAACTGGAAACTTTTAAAAAAGTACTAATGTAAATAAATAAGAATGACGCATGATTGTGTTGTATTTTGTGATAAAAATATCAACTCGTATTACTTAAAACAAGTGTGTATTTATTTCTTTATTCAAAATATTAGTTTTGCTTTGCTTTGCTTTAAATATGTAGTTTTTTTTATATCAGATTAAAGTAGCAAACGAGCATGCATCTTATTGTAACTACCCATGGACATCTAAGCAACTGCATATAGGACAGGGGTTCTATTTAAAGTCGATCACAGATGCCTTGACTTACTCTTGAGAATTAAGATGATGGCACATACACGAACTTAGCCGTAATCAAAGCCTTCCACCGAAACGCAAGAACTGCTACACGCTGGAAAGAGAAGTGATTTTTATATAATTCAAAGCTGATTCGAATTTGGAAGTTTTCAGTTGAAATTAAGGTACGTTTTAAATTATTTTAGGGACGAATTTTTTAGTCACGAAGGGCATTCAAAGCAACACTGTGACAGTTTATAACAAAAATAAAGCACACGAAAATATTTTATTTAAAAAAAAACAACTGGTCGTAAACATTTTTGCTTATAAAGAACATTATTAGATGGTTTTTGTAGCTGCCTTAGTTATGGAGAAGTAGAATATTTAGATTTAGTGACCTTTTTTTTCAACGACATCAATTTTTAAGATGGAGTGGTTTGGTTCCAAATTTGCCTCAGGGAAATTACGTAAAAAATTAAATTGAACTTTATTTTGTAACCACGAACTTTCTTAACCTTTTATACCCAATTTAATCGCTAAAAAAAGAGTGGGAAACTAAGGGTGGAAATGGCTAATTACATGTGCGCCTGTGTGTCCGCAGGTGAACCGCGACGAGATCTCGGTGGTGTTCGAGGAGCGCAACGGCGACGCGGCGGTGTGGCGCGACGCCGCCTCCATCGACCACGTGCACAAGCTGTGCGCCATCGTCTGCACCGTGCCCGCCTACCGGAACCCCAAGATCACCACCGAAGTCGAGGTACGCCCTGCTGCCGCCCGCACACTGTAATAGATACAACATAAGATCACAGTCCCTGAGGTTAGCCACGGGTGCGTTGCTACCTCTGAGAATTAAGTTGGCACGCCTCGGAGGAGTACGTCGTACCCGGCCGGTACTTCAGACCGGAACGCAACGGCGTGTAACACTTTTGTTGTTAAGAAGAAATGGATATCAGTCTAACCTCCTTTCGATGTTATGACTATTTATTTGAGTTTAATCTCATGTTTGTATCTCATGGTCTTCTTTGAAAATTTGCGAAGTCGTTTTTTTTTTATTTCAGACGTACTTATTCCTGGAGCGACGAACGGACAAGGCGTGCAGCAACGAGATCAAGTTCAAGTACATACCCGACTTCGACTACACAGGTACCGCGCGCAAGCCCCGCCCCGACCTGTCCTTCCTGTCCCTGCTCCTCGCCGATCCCAACAACAATAAACGCGCCGTGCCCGAAATCGTCGAAATCACGGAGCCCGTCGAGCCCGTCAGCTCCACCAGCGAGAGCGTATCGCCCTCCGAGGACAGCGGCTCCGCCACACTCGCGCCCCCGAACGGCGACGTCGACGTCGACATGATCGACGAGGCGGTCGACCTCGCCTCGTCGCCGCCCGAGCGCAGCCTCGACGACCTGCTCGACCAGGTGGCCGAGCTCGACGAGATCTACTCCGAGAGCCGCACGAGGCTCGAGACGGCCGCCGCGGTCGACGGCGACGCGGCACTCGACGGGGACGACTTCGACGACGCCGGCACCTACACCAGCCTGCAGCTCGCATTCAAAAACCCGCTGCCGATCGGCGAGCCGGAGCCGGCGCCCTACGAGGACGTCGCGCACACGTACCGCGGGCCGATCGTGGAGTTCGCGCCGCTGAAGCGCGACGGCGACGAGCGCGCGCCGCCGCTGCCGCCGAAGCGCGTGCGAAAGGCCTCCGCGGAGGCCTTCAAGACGAGCCAGACGTCCGTGGACGGGCTGCTTCGGCCGGGCCGCCCGCTGCCCGTGACGCGCGACGCCAGCGCGCTGGGCCCCGCGCGCAGCGAGCCCGCGCTGCCGCCGGCGTCCAAGAAGCGGTCGTTCCTGTCGCGGCTGTTCCGGCGCAAGGAGAAGTCGCCCGCGCCGAGCGTCAAGTCGGAGGGCGCGGGCGCGGCGCGCGCGAAGCCCGTGGGGCGCTCCGTGAGCAGCGCGTCGGGCCAGCGGCCGGCGCGGTTCAAGGCGTCCGTGTCGCACGGCTCGCTGCGGGAGGGCGGCGGGGCGCTGCGCGCGGCGGACAGCGTGACGCACATCTCGCTGCACGGGGACGCGGAGGAGCGCTCGGCGTCGCAGCCGTCGCTGCGGCCGGCCGGCGCGGGCGGCGCGCTGCCGCCCGACGGCAAGATCCTGGTGGCGGAGAGCGTGCTGGCGCTGGACGCGGACTCGTTCCGGCGGCTGCGCGACGACCTGGAGCTGACGGAGGCGGAGCACTACGCGCTGTACATGGCGGTGGCGCCGCACGCGACGGCCTCGGAGTTCGACGAGACCAGCTGCTACTACTCGCCCGTCGACGTCTCGCGGTTCCAGACGGACGCATGAGTCTGATCCCACGGTCGACATCTATGCGTTTTTAGAATCATGTTCGTCCAACATTTGCAGCGATGCTCCATAAGCTAGCTACGAGTGCGACTGAACGCAATTCGAAAATGATATAAAAAAAATCGTCAATTTACTATATTTTATGACCTCCGTCCGACGATCGACTTATATTGACAAAATACATACAATGTTATTTCCACTGTATGAGTATCGCCAGCCGTTAAAACCAAAGGAGATATAATATGTAAATTATTGGTTATTTTTAGCCAATGGTGACGCCAAACGCTAGAAATCCAATGTGTAAGATTTGAATCTCTAAGTGAGCCAACTGCCCCCTTCTCTGGGCGATACCCATGTTCCACAGCATCATTAATATTTGGAAAGCCTGTGGAAAAATCTGTGGAAGTAACAAAAATAATAAAAATAGACAATTGTAACACTATACTATTCTAGTCTCTCATAATCCTCGTGAACATAATGACTGATCATACTCTGATTTTTAAAATATACACTTTAATTCGTCTTAACCACCCCACAATGCCAAATTTTATAAAACAACACCAGTCTGTAACACAATATCTTTTTAGATGTAATATCATGTACCATATTTAACTCATTTTTAAACTAATATTATTTTTCATTTCTAGGTTAAATTTTAATTTTGATCTTTATTTTTTTAATTATTGTTTCTTTACAGATTCTTTCATCGATCCTATTTTTAATTTCCCTTTACATGTTCAAAATTTTAACTAATTTCATTCTTAATGCGCTTTTATTTTGTAAAGTGTCGTCAAACTTTAACTATTAACTGCTCGGACATTATAGCCTCTCTCTATTGTTTTGTATTCGTTATCACGGAACTATCGAAAGATGTGAAACGTCCAAACTGTATTATATATTATTATTATTATATATTATACTTAGAAATTTCGAGTAAAATAAATAATATAATGACATGCTTATAAGCTTACATGTTAAACCAGTAATCATATTATATGATCTTAAGAATTGAACAGGTATAAATTATTTTATGTTTAAATATAAATAATAGACATACAATATAAAATATTTATATAAAACCATAAATAGATTATTGGACAAGCCGCAAACTTTCGTGAGACGATGCGTCCCCGAGCAAACGGCCGGTCTGACTCATTATTTTAGATGTTTAGATACGATCTTATGAAATTTTGATACGGGAGGTGGCATCTCCATCTATTATTTGGGGCGTCCATATAATTTAATGTCCAGGGCGGTTATAAATTTTGACGTAAACTCTACATTTTTGATTCTACGTGTTTAGTTCCTAGATTGTTATTATATTTTTTGTTTATAACTCTCGTTAAGTTTGTTATATTGTTTGTTTATCCAATTTTTTATTTAAAATACACTTTGAAATGTTCTAGCGTACTTAACCGGCAAGAAGCGGAAAATATTGGACACGCGGGGAATTGAGTCGTACGAACGCGACAGTAAGTTTCAATTTTCAACGTCCATTATACTTTTATCGACATACATATATAAAGCTTTTTTGGGGATTTAATGTGTCTGGTATATACAAATTTGGAAAATTGGTATTTCGGTGGTGCTGTATGTTGGGTAATTAACACGCACATGTATCCAAACAATAATATATCAATTCGAATTAATTAGGTGTCGTTGTTTTAGTGTATGGTCATCTCAGAAACCGCTCGAGGGATTATAATGAAATTTTGTGAGTGTGTATAGTTGGTTCCAGCTTGAAAGTTAATCGATGCGCTTTTGTCAATGTTCTATTTGTTTTGGCAGAACAACTGCCCCCTAGGTGGACCCAGTACCGAGTATTATATTTATATTTATTATCACGTCATTTCAATTCTCTAACACTATATTGGTTTGTGATACGTCCTTAGTTCTCATATAATGGTGTCGCTATTGTCCTGCGTTGATGGTATTGGTATATATCGTGTATGTAACACGAAATCATTTCATGGGATATATGGTAATGGTGTAACTAACCCTATGAATATATTATTATGTATTACTAATATACGGTATGCCATTTATGCGTTTCATGTTGTTAAAGTTAAACTTATTACGATTTGTTTAAGCAAATAAAATATTATGATAGTATTAATTACTACGTTAATTCAGTGGAATATTTGTGTTGAACTTCGAATTATGTTGCAAAAAAAAAAATGTTGAAAAATTATTTAGAAAACATTGTCTGACTTTAATTTTCCACAAAGTGTAAAAGTATAATTTTGAAGCGATCTTAATTGCTATTATTTATATAAATGATGTGGTATAAGTATACAAATATTCAAAGATATAATTTCTATGTACAAATTATATATAAAATAGGGCCGGAGGATGTTCAGGTTTTAAGGTAGTATATAAGGTTTTATGGAAGCCCATATAAATTGTTAGTTACGATATTTTTTCCTACACAACCACCGGATTGAAATCTTAAGCCTTAGTGCAGAAAACATCGTTTCTGTAACAACAAAGGTATGCCTACTTTTCCAGTTAAGAACATCACTAATGGCTTAGTTTTGTTTTGAGATGTAGTGTATTGAATGTGGTGTGTCAGTCAATTGATAAAGGGAATAAGGCCAAAGCTTCTTGTGCCTTTTGGTAGCAAAGGTTTTAAAATAATGAAGCCACTTTGCCTGTTTAAACAAAAAATAAGTTTGTAGGTAATACAAGAGCAACGTAATGTCATTTAAAATAAAATCATATATAATATTTAACTGTAACTTCTACGTTTTATGTAAAAATATGACTATATCGTGTTCACGTATGCGGTCAATACTTTTTATGTTACAACTAGTCTTCTTACAACTAAGGCAAATCTGAAGATATATTTCACTATCCTGCTTCAATCTTGTAGTAGAGCTAACACCTGATTCGTGTAGGGTTTTATAAAAACCTTTCAGGCCTCTTTCAAGGTATAACACTAATAAACCCTGATAGACGGCTGAACGTGTTCTCGGATGCGTGAACGAAATTTTACCACTTGCGGTCACCCATCGAACTGCTGACCGCTGCCGGTGTTGCTTGACTTTGTAACTCTGTTGATATACGTACATACGAGGCGTTGAGCGCTTCGCTATATATACAGAGTGTTGCTTAAAATAATTTAAATACATTTTAGAAAATTTTATTCAATAGGATAGTTCGTGTGACACATAACGCATTAAAAATAATTAGTACAAATAGTTATTTAAAAAGTAATTGATTAGTGCTAATGTGGATATGTGTGTTTAACCTGAAGTGTGGTAAAATGCATAGATTATATTTTGTTGCTTAGTATTAACAATTTTATTATGATATCTATAAGAGCAGCATTCAATGCTAATTGCGTTATTGTGAAGAAGAAAACATACCGTGCCTTTATAATAAAGAAAGTCTTATAAAAAAATCTAATCAAATTTTCAATATATTAGGTACATCACTAGTCAATCCAACAGTATCTACTTTTCGGTGTACTAATATTAAAATATGTATGGTGTTATTTTTAAGGCCCCTATGTTTTTAATTTTATTTAGAATGATCAAATCATGCATCTATACAGGTTTGGATACAACTTAATCGCGCTAAGTAGCTTTTAAAAATTAAAAAATATATATACATAATTATGATGTTATGTCATACAGGATAAACTTATCATTTTCAAATTCAAACACGCTGTAATCTCTTAAAGGCTTCCGCGTCTGTTAAAGCTAAAGCAAATTATAAGGCTGACTTATATATGAGCTGAACATCTCAGTCTTCGGGAGTAGCAACGCATCTGTGTTCGACTTCAGATAGAACCCCTGTTCTGTATGAAGTTGTTTACAGATGTCCATACGGCAGTAACCACTGCACTGCACCAGGCGGACAGCATACTCGTTTGTTACTTCAATCTGATAAAAAAAAAATATCTTTACAAAAAATATTAAAAATTTGAAAAGTTATTCGTAGAGTATTCTTAAAAATTCTTATTGAACGTGTTAGAAGAAACATTTATTATCAAAACAACGATGTGTAACAAATTATAGAAATAATTTCAAGTTATACAATTAATAAATACTTTAAATTATCCTACCGCTTTAGGTAATCTGTCCTTAACGCTAAGTTATCTTAGTTATCTTTGTTACCAGTGTTACCTGTACGTAGATTGAAAATTGTTAATGAGCTATAATTTTTATATTTTGTTCAGTTTTAGCACAAAGCGCTAATTTTTTATTATTAATTTTAAATAAAAAAAATTAATCTTTATAGTTAGAATTTTTGAAATTTTTGTAGTACCAATTATTTTTGTATTCCTGCTGTTGTATTGTGAATTTTGAAGATTTTATCGTTTGATTGATATTGTAAACATATCTATTCTTTATGAAAAAAATAAAATAACAAAATTTAGATGAATTTACATTATAATAATATATTTTCAGTTAGGATAGTGATTTTCGACAGGTTTTGTGAAGTAACAAGGCAGGTTAGTTGTACCTCAGATATTAGTATTGACTATATTTCTAAACGAATTGTCGGTGTACAACTAGGCTGCTTTGCTTTCTTTTTTTACCTTTTTACACACGAAGTATTGAATAAACTTAAGCTTGAGTGATGCGAAATTATATATTAATGTGCTAATAAAAAGTTAATTTGTAATAAATCTTTTCATTGATAATGCAAGTAGCCCTCACAAGGGATGGAAGGTACGGTCACACTGTTTTGGCATGGTTGTGTTTTTTACTTTTT
>MOOZ01000714.1:1026155-1041655 GCA_002930495.1 Cecropterus lyciades | reverse complement strand
TAATTTTTATTTATTGTTAATTAGAACGATACAAACCACTTACACTAATTAACACGTCAATCAAATTTAAATAATACAAAATAAATTTAGTTAAAACAGTCATATCAGTGAATAATAAGAAAATAATAATAATAAAAATAGGTTTTCATGTCTAGTTAAAGTAGTACATATATGTGTACCCAAGCTCTATAGCAAAGGCACAAACTGGTTATAATAATAAATGAATACATAGTTGAACCATAAATAAAGACAAATCTAGCTGTAAATACCATTTTCTCGAAATGAATATGCATTTGGTACATTTTGGCATAAGTGGGTCCATATATCGTAACAATATTATCTCTGTCCACACCTGTGTATAAGGTACTTGTTAATTTTGTGCCCCAAAAAGCAAATACAAACAAACTGCATGTCGTTTGGTTTTTAACTTTACTTACATTAGGTATCAGTCAGACGGAAGAGACGTCGAGCGAGGCATACGGACACCGTTGCATCTACCTTGATATAAATCAAATCGACATTTTCGTGCTTCCGAGGGACCAAAAAGCTACTTTACTCAAAGGTTAAGTCTCGCAGTACAGCAAGTTAATGTCGCTAGTGTTTTCTAAATCATGCCTCATACGGCCATTTCAAATGGTTTTTTTAATTAGTTTAAAGTAGCAAACGAGCATGCAGTACACCTGATGGTAAGTGATTACTACCGCCCGTGGACATCTGTAAGCAACTTCATATAAAACAGGGGTTCTACATGAAGTCGATCACAGATGTATTGCCACTCCTGAGGATTGAGATGGTCGCCTTATAAATAAGTGAGCCGGCAACCACACCCTTCCAACGAATCGCAAGAATTGCTTCACGCTAGAAATAGGTGTGGTGCTGGTACCTCCCTGGTAGAACTACACTAGTACCACCACCTCGTAAATTCGGTTATTTTTTATGTATTATAAATATATATGATGATAAATGTTATGCTTTTTGTTTAATAGCTTTGGCAAGCGCCATTGTGTTGGCTATAAACGTAGAGAAAGGGAACTCCGTCCGCGCGTGACGTCTCTTCTGTGGGACCAATACATTAATCTACTTACAATTATTATAAATAAAGTAATAATTATAATATTTATATAACAATCCTACAAACACGGGAATTATTCACTCACGGGATTATACAACACTATATAAATGCTTTCCGTCATAGCTACACTACAAACAATGACAGTTATTTTTTGCTTATAATATTCACAGATCTTCCTTAATTGCGAAACTCAATGCTCAAAATAGTTCAAATATAATTATGGAAATTAAAAGCGCGTTCTGATTTTATTATATTGTGCCGATAAGTTTCATAAATACTTATATCACACTAAAATATTTCTTATACAGTAACCTCCAAACCAATTAGACAGCCACAAGTTATAAAAATTCTAATTATTGAAGTTATATATCAATGTAAAAAGCGGAAACGCTGTAACACACGTCTAAGTCCATTTCTTTTTGCAGATAAGGAATAAGATAAAAAAACATCTAGACTCCTACGGCTCTATGATCATAAGAAAGTTTTGTACTGTGTTAAAATTAACACTTATGTTTTGAGGGACCAAAACATTTCAAATCTCGAAAGTTTTGAAGCTCCACTAGAGCTACAAGCATTTATCGTTATGTAGGTTAGGTTAATTTAGCATTCATGCTTTTTTGGGTTGATATACACTTCAATACACACAAAAACGCGGGTGTGCGTCTATTTTAGTACCTATTTTGTTAAATTATTTTAATATATCCTGTCGCGATGGCGGTGATGATTTTGCAGTCCAACTACAATTCCATTCAGCTATGTTTCTTTCAATGAGAACCGCTTAGACCATTTATATGGCTATTTATCTATCCAAGAGTAGACCTTATTTTGTTTAACCTTTGCTGTATAAGTTTTCTCATGACGTTTTTCACACACATAATTGGAATCGAACCTGAGCACCCAGTCTTCCACCGATAATATAAAAACCGTTCCATTATATCTAATAAATGAATAATGTTCTATATACAATGTTAATCTTGTTACTTGATCACAAGTAAACATGATTCTCTTGTAGCCACACCTACGGTAATTATGAATATATGAATTCGAAAATTACTAAATAACATAACATTTCTTTTTACTCACGAAAATTTCACATTCACCAATAAGTAAAACGATTAGGTCATACTTATCTAAAATTCAATTCAAATCAGTCCATATATTCCACAGAAATAGGACGTTTTATGTCCATTTAAATTAAACATTCTTTGTCTCGTCAATCACAATTTCCCCTCCCCCCTTCGCCCAGCACCCCTCTGTCTCCCCTTTAGTGACATCACACATTTGCCAATACTATAAATACATGTAAGTACCTTTTATTTCTCACCAATGAATATTTTCAACACACAAACCATTCAATTCCCCTCATCTTTGATGTGAAACATCTATAGGCGCACGTGAACCTGATTGTAGAAATATATTTATTTTAGCGCCATCTGTGATACATTTTCGGAACTATTAAGTATCTAACAAAACTAAGCAGGCTGCGGTGTTAGTTGGACTTAGTGCGGGGTACTGTTCGTAGATGACGTTATTTTCATTATATATTTAACTCTTGTAGCAATTTTGTCTTTTATGCATATTAGATACTTGTACGAACACGATGTTTCACATCTGCCAGGCGTCCAGTGACGGCAATTTTTTTTGTTTTATGCGAGTTGTGACGTCATAGCTTATGACCTGTGGACTTTTCCGTCCCCCTCAAGAAGGCTAACTTGTTAATGTGCCTAGACACGCAGGATCTCGGTGTGTCGGTTGTAGCAGATGGCGATCCAGTCGGGCTGGGTGGCCCCCCACTGGATCTGGTTGACTTCGCCCTCGGCGGCGGTGTAGGCCAGGATGGGGTCCTCGATGGCGCGCGGCATCTGCTGGATGTCCCAGATCAGCGCCTGGTGGTCGTCGCCCGCCGTGCAGATGTGGCACGAGCTGGGGGGGGTACAGATATTAAATGTAGTAGAACCCTTTGTGATTTGACTCTTGATACAGAAGAGTTTTGGATGCATAACCTTTTATAAATTAGATTGAAGTAGCGAACGAACATGCGCTCCACATTATGGTAAGTGCTTAGAGCAGCTCGTGAAAATTGGTAACTTCATAGAGAACAGGAGTTTTATCTGAAGTCTGCCACAGATGCGTTGCTACTCCCGAGAACTACGATGGTTGCCTCATATATAAAGAAGCTGGCAACCACACCTTTCTAGCGAAACGCAAGCACTGCTTTACGCAATAGGTGTGGCGGTGGTACTCCTCCAGTCTACTATGGTATGGTATGGTACATATCTACACTGGTTATCATACAAAAAAATGCGAAATTTTTTATATGCCTTGCATTGTAATTTTTAAGTATTTTCTTAGTACATGAATTGTAAATTCTTAAACCATAAAATTACAGTAAGGAAAATCATAATGTCCATTTTTATTTAGTATTCTGTAACAAATTTCGAAACTGTCATCGTACAAAGCTAAATAAAAAAAAAACCTCATAAAAATTATTATTATCTGTCTAATAACAGCTGTGTTATGCAGTGTTGTGTTTTAGTTCGAAGGGGCATTACAAATTAGTTCTCAGGTGTAGCAATGCATCTATGGCTTAGTAGTAAGACTAATTTTACACGGGTTGGTTACAGGTGTCCATGGGCGGCGGTGGCCACTTACCATCAGTTTGACTGCAGGCTCGTTTGCTACTTCCATATTTAGTTTCCATAAATTATAGTTGCTCGTACAGATTGGTATACTTAGACAAGCACTTCAAGGAATCAAATGATATGGTATATTGTTACCTGTGCGGCGCCCAGGCGATACCGTTAACACAGGCGCGGTGGTTGTTCAGCCTGGCCACCGGCGTGCAGGGCACGCGGACGTCCAGGATGATCACCTCGCAGGCGTCCATCGCCACCGTGGCCAGGTAGTTGGGGTCCTGCTTGTTCCAGGCCAGCCTCAGCAGCGGCGTGTGCGCGGGGTCCTCGTAGATGATGGTGGAGTGCTCCAGGTGGCGCAGGTCGAACATGCGAACTGAGCCGTCGGCGCCGACGGAGGCGAACATGTCCCGCCCGCCGCCCGCCCGGCTGAACGCTATGTCGTACACCTCCTGGGGAGCCGAGGAACGTAGATATCAGGCTCTTCAAAAAAGGTACGAAAAGAGCTCTCCTTCAAAGTCGGTGATGCATTGGCTTTCCATCAGATAGCCCGTGTGCCTTATCGTTATTTAAGTAGAAAGAAAAGGATATAATAGCCTAGTCCAATAAGGACTGAAATTAAAATTTTGCCACTCAACTTTTCCTTTTTGATATAATGTAGTTTTAATGATATTAAAACTATGTGTAAAGGTTTTTTTTTCAGTAATCCCCGGCAAGGGTTGAAAAAAAAATGTCAATTGTGTTTTTTCTTAAAGAGTCAAAAACCATAAAAATTTGTCAAAGTTCTAATGAAAATGTAAGACTTAAATCTTAAAGAAACAAAGTTAAATGACTTTTTTTCACCAGTCGAATTGTGTCTGTTCAGGTTTCATGAACTTAATTAAAATACCCCAAACATATAAGCCCCCATTTGCATCATTATTTCAATACATAAAATAATAAATCATACCTTATCATGAGCAATCAGCTGTGTCTTCACATGACCAGACACCTCGTTGACCCTGCCGAGCACTTGGCCAGTCTCCAAGCCCCATATGGTGCATGTGGTGTCAATGCTGCTGGTGCCTATGAGGTTGGGATCCACCTCATTCCAGTCGAACGATGTCAGCGGCGCGCAGAAGTCAGAGTTCTTATTGTTATTCAGTACACACTCAAAGAGGGTATAGGGCTCGCCCGCGCGCCAGATTCGAAGGTAGTCACCTGAAAATTAGATTTTTTTATAAGCTTAGAGTAGTAAAGAAACATGCAGTCCATCTGTGGTAAGTGGTAACTGCTGCTCACAGATGTGCTGCAACTTGAAGACCTAAGCTGGTCTACTTATAAGACATCTGACATCCACACCCCTTCTCTGAAACACAAGAACTGTTTTAAATTAGAAGTAGGTGTGGCAGTAGTACCACCCTAGTCTGACCATACCAAGTCTATCACCATTCTATTCTATGGAATATCTCTATTTATTTCTAGATTTCAGAATGGTTACAATACTGGTCTGACCCTCATTGGGTTTCGAATTCAAACTCTGACCAGACAGATATCTAAATGCAGAATTTAGGTTTCTGTTTTGGATCTGGATGGTTGGGGTTTTTTTATGTGTGTCCATGGCAATCACGACATAGGAAAAATTATAGTGTGGATCTATGACTGTAAAAAGCTTTATTTATTTAATATATTGGGAAACACTTGTAAGCATTTTAATCACATAGAAATGGTTAAAACAGAAGAATTGATTATTTTTCAAGCATTTAACCTTAATACCATATATTAACAGTCCTTACCACTGGTTGCAAGTAGGTCCGGATAGACCCCCTTGCTGTCAGGGATCCACATAATTTTAGTGGTGGGGTATGGGTGGTCAAAGGTACTCTTAGCGCTGAACTCACTGGTTTCCTCATCCAGGGATATTATTTGCACCTGGAAGATAATTTATATGTAATAAGATATATGGAATAATTCCCAGGTTTTTAATACTTATTAATATTGAATTACAATACAAAAATCTAATTATTTGAATCAAGACTCATAATATGTAATTAGTAGGTATGCCTTATAAATAAATAAAGAGTGTACAGAACATTTGAGTATAATGTAAAATGTACATTTTGAAAGCATAAAAATTGCCTTGTCATCCTTTAGGTCCTACGAACAGAACAGTATCAATTTATAATATTTAAAGAATATACCTTGTTGTTGTACTCTTCTACAAAACTTCCAAGAGCCAATCGGAACCTCTTGTCTGGTCGCACCGACCAATTCATAGAGTAAAGTGGCCATGGCGCTTGATATCTGTAGATAAAAAGACATTTCATTTTTATAATACAGCAAAAAAACGAGTATTCAGTCCACCTGGTGGTAAGTGGTAATTGCTGTCCATGCACACCTGTAATCAACCTCATATCAGATATCAGTCTTACCTTAGGTTTCCCACAGATGTCTCTCTGACATGATGAATAGGTAACCTCTTTCCTTTGAGAAGTTACTTGTAATATCTTTAGCATAGGTACTAAATACAAATTATGTTGAAGTTACGATTCTAATATTTCCCAAACTTTTACAGCCGACGGTGCACTTACAAGTTTAGTATTTTGTCATGGCGCCCTACACTAGTTAGCTACTTGATATAGTTACCTACAGTTGAAAGAAATTGGTATCTACAGTAAAGTTATAGCAGATAGGCACATAATTAAAACAACATCTATATGAAACTTATTTTTCTATTATATTTATGAGAATTTAGAATTGAAACGGAAAACAAGATAAATTAAGAAAAACAAAAATTCAATAAGTAGAACAACTTCTCAGCCAAATCAATATGATTCACAGTGCCCCTCTACTGTCTAGGGCGCACACTTTGGGAACCTCTGCTCTAATGTAATAAAAAAATATATAATATATAATACTCAGTAATGCACTCTTTTTAAAATCACAAAATTTAATATAGATAAAAAATCATTTTGTGTATTAATATTGACTTTAAATGTTTGTTTTAAGCTTCGCGGCACAGTGATGCTTTCTTATTCTATGCTTCCTATAGTCCTTAATCCATATTAAGATTATCTATACTGTAAGATTTGTGGCCATTGGCAGATATCCACGTTTATAAATCAGATACTTATCTGGTCACAGATTGAACTTGGAACTCTCTGCATGCCATTCACAAGGTGCACTAACAAATTTAAGGACAGTATATAAGATTAACTAAGCATTGTAACAAGTATTGGCACACAAACTTGGGCATGTATTTTATTTATAGCTGTCCTACTTAGGATAGTTGACATGATAGGAACAGCTGATACTTTACCGCTATATACAAGAATGTTTTATTACTCTCTTACTTGTATATTTCCTTCCGTTTCGTACTTGAGCTGGTTGTGCTGGAACTACTATGTGGCATAGACATCGTTGAACTATTCACGATCTGTAAAATACAGTATGAATCACAGTGAAATGTTTATTAAATAAGCACGAGTCATCTTAATCGCCGTAAAATTGCGTTGATAAGCAATTGAACCCGTAATCAAGTTGAAAACAATGTTGGATATATACATAATCTAATGTTTTGTATGATGTCTAAAATACACTTACCTATTGTTTTTGATTAAATTTTAGTAAAATTATCGCTGGGTGGATAACTTCCAGTAACTATTTAAGTGAAAAATGCTTTACTAAATGAAATTAGGGCATTATTTATATCGCGAAATCGTCCCTAACACTTATCACATGTAAGCGTCATTCCATTTTATTTCATTGACATTTGACATTTCGGTAATTATGACAAGTTTGATGTTTGTTAGTGTTGTCTAAAATTAAAAATTTAGACATGGATTCTAGGATTTTAAAAACCATTTTCACATTTTTTGTTTGTGCAAGTTTAGACAATTATTATTATTTTACATGATATTTTAGACATTCCGTACTATAAATAATGCGAAATGTAGGTTATCCATGCAGTTCCGGGACCAGAATAAGGTTACGATATCCCCTACCAGTTGTAATAGGCGACTAAAAAGTTCTTTCAGTGTTGCGGGCGGCAAGAATGGGAACTCGAACCGTCCAGCCTAGCAACCCTGGGAAGCACGGCGGCATGTGTGGTGTGGTCGGGTTTAGTGCGGTAAAAATCTTACATAACCAGGCGTTACTCTCACGGCGTCGGGTATATTTTGAAAGTTTTTTCCGTTCTAGAAAAAAAGAAAAAAAATTGCGAAATGTAGGTACTTTAGTATGTTTATGGTCAGTTGCGAAGTATAAGCACGGATGGTAAGTCTGTACGTAACGAATGCAATGAACAGCAAGAGTTTTTGATGTGAAACATCTATAGGCGCACGTAAACCTGATTGTTGGCGTGGTGATAGCTACACTGTATTTTTTACCGTCATTGTTATACATTTTCGGAACTATTAAGTATCGAACAAAATTAAACGTGTTGCGGTGTTAGTTCGATTTAGTTTGAGTACGGGGTACTGTTCGTAGATGGCGTTATTTTCGTTATATATATTTAGTTCCTGTTGCAATCTTGTCTTTTATGCATAGTACTTGTACGAACGCAATTATTAACATCTGCCAGGCGTCCCGTGAGGGCAATTGTTTTTTGCACTATTTGTCATATAACTAGAAGTTGATGAGTCGTTTTAGGTAGATCGGTTAAGGGGTAGTTGTACTTGCGCCTATATTTGAATTGCAGTCTTTATTCCCTGATGTTCTGATACAACTAAAGAAATATGTCTTCAAAAACAATGATCCGCTGAGTCACACGGTTACAATTGAATTGGCCCACATGTTTAGATTATCTATTCGGATCACGTTACTCTGGTTAAGGACAACGCTTTCTTACAGCATTCCCCGCTTAGGAACTATGAGGTAATGCTTTAAATACTTCGCAATGAATGCATGCGATAAAGATGGTACCTTGTTCTTCATTATTCACATGTAAATCGAGAAGGAATATCAGTATTTTGACTCTTGTAGGCCCCGATTGAAGACTAGTGTATTCCCGCAGTTCCGCTGTCTTCGGTCAAGTTTACCACGGTAATGAGTATTCTATGTATTAATATAGATTATAAACTAGATGTGTGCCAAATTTAAGCGAAATCTAACCCGTATTTTTTCCGTGAAAGAGTAACAAACACACATATCGACAGATTTTCAAACGCATTTTTAATATTAGTAAGATTGCAAGCAAAATTCCATAGATTTATCGGTAGGATTTGAGTCATGGTAGGGACCTATCGTTTCAAACCGTGGTACTACGACGCTATAATCGAGTCAATGTTGACATCAACATAACCTTCAGAGAGTAAAAATAAAAACAAAGTGAAAATTAATATGAATTAATCATATAAATAAAAAATAAATATAAATAAAAGTATATTACATAAATTCATCACCCTTTTAATTGCCAAAACCAAAACTGAAATTTGGTAGAATTCTTACTTGGTTTGTTACGAGTTTGGTTGTTACGAATTATGTTTGTTTTTGTGAAGTATCATAGCTATGGAGAAATGATCAGGAGTTAAGCCGATTTTTAGATTTCCTAAATGCTTTTCTTTACTTAATCTTGTATTAAAAAAGTCCGCCACGAAAACCTACAAAATAAACTCTCGGGTCTCTTAAAAATCAATTATTAAATTTTAAATACATATCTGATTTTACATTCTGAATTTTTTGAAGGGTGTGTTTATCGGCCCACTTTTAAATGAAACGACCATTCTTCTTCGTTCTTGACTCCTTATAGGATTTGTGTTCCATACGAAGTCGTTTACACATGTTTGTGACCACTTACTATCAGGTGCATGCTCGTTTGCTACTTCCAAATTACATAAAAAATACGAACCTAGGCAAATGATGTAATTTCTAGGCATATATAAATCGATTTTCGGAATGGCCATGAAAAACAGATGCGAGCGAGTCACAAACGACTTGCCGAAATTGCAGCATACATTACATTTGCAACAAGCTAAATTGGGCGCCGGTCACCGGATAAAAATTATGATCACTCTAATCAACATTTTATCGTAAGATCTGCGTTGTGCAGTGAGTGCGCCAAGTTTTCTGATCGCCTGCCGACTTATTGGTCCTTTAAGCTAAACATATTTGTTAATAATTTATTTAGTTTCGTACGGGCGTTTACGTTATTAGACTTACAGTTTGAATTAACTAAAGGTTAACTAAGGTTTGTTTTTAGCAATGACTGTTGACTACTTTACCACCTACACACATTGAGATATTGTAATATAGTTGTATATAATATATAACAGGAGTGTTTAACAGGCGGTAGAACCAGTGTAGTTCCACAGCGGAAGTACCACCGGCACACCTATTTCCAGCGTGAAGCATTCCTTCCGTTTCGGTGGAAGGGTGTGGTTGCCGGCTCACTTATATATTAGACGGACATCTTAGACCTCGGGAGCAACACATCTGTGATCGACTTCACATAGAAACCATGATGTACATGAAGTTTCTTACATATGTTCATGTGCGGTAGTAACCATTTACCATCAGGCGGCATGCTCGTTTGCTATTTCAGTCTGATAAAAATAAAGTGTAGGTAAATTCAGCAGTCACGATTTTCATTCACCTTGTTAGATGCATACCTTTAATTATTATCATAAAATTTTATATATTTATGCTCTTATCGGTCAAGTAAATAATTTTGAGTGTCTCGAGTTACTGATTTTGTCTATTTTATTTTTTTGACATTAATATGGAAATTTATACTTTAGTTCAAAGTTGAAAGATTAGGGATTGAACTGAATGTGCTATTAAAACGCCTCGTCTGTTAGTGGGTAAGTACTGTGTCGTATTTATATAAAATCAGCTTTAGATTGCTTTATATATCAAACACAGGAATAAAATAAACATTAGATCTTTATTAACCTAACTTAACCTAACTTGGCTCATATTTGAGAGCAAAGTTCGGAGAATATTGTATCAAGCGGCGATACATAACCTTTGGGAACAAAGCGGTCACCATTGCTTGTCAAAACAAAACGAATGTCGGGCAGACAAAGCATTATTAATAATCTGTATAGCAGACCTCCTTGACCCAATCAATGAGTAATAAACAGGAACGCCCCCTAGTGTTCAAATACGAAATAATACCGATAGCCGAATTATTTCTAGGTATTGTGGGTGTACTCTTGGTTTGGGCACAGATAATAATAGTACCGGTTTGTGAAGTTTTGTGTTAACGTAAATGTAGGGACACGCCTTAGGTACTTATGAAACCTTGGTATTGTAAAGTCGTAACATTTTGTAATTTCAGATAATACTTTTATTACGTTTTTTTAAGATTTTATATCGTTGTCTAGTTCGATTATGGAAGTACAAACGCTAATCATATTTATTTAGCCTTATATATTTATAGTTTTGCTGTGTTCTGGTTGGAAGGTTGTGGTAAGGTAGTAATGGTCATATGAGGCGTTCCTTACATCCTCAGGGGTTATTGCATTTGTGACCAACTTTATATAGGATTAACTGTATCTACGGTTGTTTATACATATCCTTGAGCGGTAGTACCTATTTACCACCTGAGCAAACGAACTTACAGTCTACGGCAATTTCGTTTGCTATTTGATTTTCTTAAAAACAAAACTTAATGCATTCACATATCAAGAAAAAGTTAAGTAAACAAACAAATTTCTCCCGTTCATAAATAATGACTAAATGGCATTATGATGAAAGTTCTAGCTTCCATCTTATATTTTACATAAACAATATTATCTTAAGAGGAAGGCTTTCGGGTAAGAGAGAGCTTCTGATGTCGTTGGAAAGCGTAATGTATGTGATTTAAAAGTTTAATTTATTAATATTTGAGCTACAGAAATGTAATGGTAAGAAATAAAGATAAGCATTTATTTTATTAGCGTCTCTTTTTGAATACTTAATTTATTTAAGTAAGAGCTTAAAGTCCAATTATAGAATTAGATGCGTCTTGAGATATAAAATGGAGCAGACTGATTGAGTGACATTGTATTTCTGTAACCTTTAAATTTCGTAAGAACTTAATAAAATAGGCTAGATGAAGTGGCTTTAGCTCTTAATCACCAAGCTCTCAAGTTATATTTCGAATAAAGTTCCTCTAATGAAATGTCAAACTAAATGTCATAATTAGTTTCAAGTTCATGATAAGCTGATAAGGGTATTCCCCACATTTACCGATTAAAAATTGGCTTGAGCCGATCTTCTAGGATATCCTGTCGGGGCAACAGGGACGCACGAATCCAGACTCAGACCAGAAATTATAATAGGTACATAAATTAGATAAATATTATCTATTATTGTTGTAAGATTAAAACCGTAATCGTCTGTTTTAGGTTAGACTGGGCACGGTTGTGCCAGGGTTCGGTAGTCGTCAAGAGATGGAAAAGGAAGATTTCTCGTCAGACTTTCTGACTGGGGAGAAGCCGTGCTCAGACAATTTCAGTTCCAAGCTTGTATACTTGCAAGATGATCGATAACGTAATCCAGAATCGTGTGGTGCCATCCTTTGACTAGTTGTGGAAAGTATCTACAGCATGGAGACTGCTCAGCTGGTCGTCAAAAATCAGAAAATCTTAGATACGTATTTGTTATCAGTCAGTAGCAACGCGAGTTAAGTCATTTACAAATTGATAAGTGTGGGGAGACCCTTTCTTTGATATTTAAGATAATGTATGACGACGGAAACGAGTGCTTTTCCGCAGATTTTTTTATCTGTCAACCTCGACCTTAAAGCTATTAGATAAAAGTAGCCTTAACCTGTCCGTAAAATAAAAAAGTCACCATACAGACCGCTTAAAAAATGTTTACATATTTTTATGTTTAATATAATATGATAAATAAAGGACGTATTAAATACGCTTTCTATATTCACAGCCCCAAACTAGGATTATTTCCTGTATCGTGAGTGTCAAAGACATAAAACACCCAGACCCAGAACAAAAATCACCAACCACAACCATTGCGTGTGAGACCGCTATAGGGTCCGCTCCGCCGCGCGACAATTGCAGGAATAATATAATTACCTATAATTTATTTATCTACTTTTCGATGTTACGATTAAAGTTTACGATCAGTTTTTGGTGTCCAAGGTAATATATGGCTAGACATTTATTTTGTAGATGTGTGTTGATGTTACAATGTAGATTTCAATCACTAATTAGTTAGTACAAATGGTAGTTACGTTATCACTGTAACGTATGTACGCTAACAACAATGACGACATAAAACTAGTTGATCGGAAATCTGTAAGCACTTGCCTTACTGCTAGCGATTTAAGATGGATTAATTATAATATTTTTATTGCCACGGACATGCAAGATGTGGAATGAACTTCTTTCTGAGGTATTCCCGGAGCGTTATAACAAAGGACTCTTCAAAAAAGGTGCGAAAAGAGCTCTCCTTCACAGCCGGCGATGTATTGGCGACTCCCCTGTGGTTTGCAAATATCCATAGGCGACGGTGACTACTTTACATCAGGTAGCTCGTCTGCCTTATCATTAGGTTTAAGTATATATATAAAAAAAAGTTTTTTGATACTCACGTTTGATTAATCCAAGCAGAGCTACAGCTAAAAACATGACATTTGGCTAATATTCATTTCAATATCCACTAAGGAAGGATTTTTTTATAAGATTGAAGTAGCTAACGAGCATACAGTCCACCTGTTGGTCAGTGAGCTCTGCTGCCCATGGGGATTTGTAATCAACTTCAAATAAGACCTGAGTCCTACCTGAGGTTAATTAGGGACGCGTTGCTACCCCTGAGAACTAAGAACGTCTCGGATAAGTATATATCTCTTACCGCACCCTTCAAACCAGATCACAGTAATGCATAACTGCTCTAATTAATATAAGATTTTAGGCTGTAGCATCAGACAATGGCTGTAATCGGTAGACTTCACACGAATTTGACACAATTTGATCTAAGGTTATCATAGATTTATTGACCTATTGCTATTATCGCCCAAAAGTGTGACAAGTTCTTAAAGCGCTACTCATGCTTACATACTTACGTATATATCTGTAGTAAAACTTAACGTTATTGTTTTGAGAAAGGTCGTGGTTCAAGGTTCACGTTTTCGGTATTGTTTTGCTACTTTTAGTGGCCAGGCAATGTGTGTCTCAGAAAATCGTTTTAGAATGTATGTGATCATAGGTCAGTGATTTACGTGTGTCTAAATAAAAATATAATATGACTATAAATATATTGAAAGGAATGTTCAAACATGATAATATGTCGTCTTAGTCGTAAAATTTTTGATTGTTGATCTTTTATGTCTTATTGAATTGTTGAACGAGCAAACCTAGATATCACCTTCATATAAGACAGGAGTTCTACCAGCAGTACATTATAGATACGTTGTCGCACTCCTGAGGGCTTAGATCGACACTTCACAGCCTAGCTATGAAGTGTCGATCTAGACCCTCAACCGGCATCCACACATTTTCAACGAAACGCAAGAACTACTTCAAAAGGATAAATCTAAAGATAAACTTATTACTCCCAAGAGACATTCTTTGAAATAGATTTCATCAGTGAATTGATTTTAAAACGTAATTCTTCATGAATCAGATTTAAAATAGAAACAATTGTCATTTTACACCTTTTATTTCACTTCTTTTGTGAATGTCTGCTAGTTATTATTATATACCTGGTAACACTTCCTGTGTGCGGTTTTCCAGTTCATTGGCCGTAAATTGAGCAAAACCAAAAAATATAACACGAGCCACCGCTGCCGAGGTGAGGGAGCGTTAACGCCATTCATTTTCCGATCAAATCTTTTTTGTTTTTACGTGAATAAATGATTCTTATTTTGGACTAGCTGTGCCTCGCGGTTTCACCTTCGTTTAAAGGATACTAGCGCCAAATCTATTTCCAGCGTAAAGCAGTTCTTGCGTTTCGGTAGAAGAGTGTGGTTGCCGACTTATATATCAGGCGACCATCGTAGCCCTCGGGAGTACGAACACATCTGTTTTCCATTTCAGATAGAATCTTTGTTCTATATGAAGTCACCATTTACCATCAGGTGGATTGCATGCTCGTTCGCTACTTTAGTTTGATAAAAAAAGGTGATAACTTTTGCTAAAGTTTACAGATTATAATGAAACGTTACCTTAGGTAAGAGATGTTTAAAATCGCACTTAACCAAAACTGTTGAATTCAAAATAAGCGATTGAAAATATATTCATAGTTCGTATAATTACGTAACATTTAGTCTTGATTTTATTATAATCCATCTACTCTATGAAATGTTATTAGAATTTAAAGACCGAAGTAACTTTTATGAACTTTCAGTGTCAAGTACACTGATATGGTGCTGGCTAGATAAGATATTATAAAAGAATTTGAAGGTATCAATTTTTTATTAAATGTATATCAATTGCCAAGTTACATTTATTTTAACGAGCAACTACGCGGGGCACGGTTAGTTTAGGATAAGGGTGCTATTTCACTAGTGAGCGAGGAGCTATGCTGTTTCAACATCGCATCTAATATAAGCTATGAAGTTAAGCTAAGTTAAGCGAGTAAGATGTGTTATAAAAATGCTATAGCTACATTCGTATCAGCTTCAAACGGTAGCTGGTATTATAATTGTAATCTTAAGCAAACTATATCTATACTAATATTATAAAGCTGAAGAGTTTGTTTGTTTGTTTGAACGCGCTAATCTCAAGAACTACTGGTCCGATCTGAAAAATTATTTCGGTGTTAGAAAGCCCATTTATTGAGGAAGGCTATAGGCTATATATCATCACGCTAAGACCAGCAGGAGCGGAGCACCAATGAAGAATGTTTCAAAATCGGGGTTTTTTTTTCTA
>MOOZ01000714.1:870203-880244 GCA_002930495.1 Cecropterus lyciades | reverse complement strand
TTTCTGTTCCGGGTCTGGGTGTTTGTGTATTCGTATTTGTGTGTCCATGGCACCCACGACACAGGAGAAAATCCTACTGTGGGGCTATGAGTGTAAAAAGCGTTTAAAAACGTTTCTTAACCTATACCAATCATCATTGCTGCCTTTAAGTTTGATTTGATTGTGGAGGTGCCGCTGCAATTAAACAGGTATTATAACATTATGTGTTTAATTTTTGAGTGATATGTGTTAATCTACCTCATAAACTATCTGTGTGCCAAATTTCAGCGAAATCTGACCTATGGTTTTTGCATGAACACAAACGCATATAAATGTTCACAAACTTTAGCATTTATAACATTAGTAAGATTTTGTTTTCTCTTCATAATACTACTTGTTCTATTTGCTGGTTCCTTCCGACACAAGCCCAGCCAAACAGAGGTCGTCAACTCGCGGCGTCCCACTCAAGTTCCGCTCTGTTAAGCCCCAATTAGACGACTGGGTGCCCTTTATTCCTCTATCTATCGACTGCTTCGAAAGTGACAATTGTGCTTGGGCTCTTATGGTAGCCATCGGCAAGGTCTAGTCAATAAAACTCTATTTGAATTTAATTATTATTATTAATATCAGTCGTATAAGAGTATGTCGAGACAATGTACAGTTTAAAATAAGTGTCAAAGTGCGTAACGTACATGGCACTATACAAGATTTTTTCTACATTCATCCCTTAAAAGAACAATGTTACTCACTTAAGAAATTATTATTTTTAAATATGAAACAAAGATAGCGAAACCTTAATTTAAAACTGGTATGTTGTTAAAATTAGACTTTAAGTTGGTATCAAAAGTTTAAGGAATGAAAGAAGTGGCTTTAATAGTGTCTAGATATAATGTATTAGTGTCTCGTACTATGTTTAATGCCCAATTCAGTCCTATTTGCGTAAGAGAACTCGTAAAATTTTTAAGCGCCTGACGTTAAATAATATCTAGAATTGCAAGTCACCAAATATTCTTATTAGAATAAATTATTTATTTTTAAAAGGTTACAATGATGCGTAGATAACTTTATCAGGGCCTTTGCACATTGACAGCATTGCTTTGCTTATTTAAATTTTTATGTTGTCTTTTAATGAAATGGGGGGTTTTCAAGAAAAGTGCAAACAGAGCTCCTTCAAAGTCGGGATACATTGATAAATCCTCTAGTGTTGTAAGAAATAGGCAACGGTGACTACTTTACATCGAATGCCTCGTCTGCTTATATTAGTTACAGCAAAGAAAAAAAAGATAGACCGTTCCACTAATTCTGATGGGATGAGAATTCAATTAACGAAAACTTTATTAGAGCAACTTTTAATACATTATTTTACTGTAAAATATCTGAGGACTATACATGTAAAAAATTACGTGTATAGTCCCCGTACATTTTACAAGAACGTTTTTCTACATCGTACAAAAACACGACGTAGAAAAAAATGTAAGATGGTTAAAGGAGTATGGTTGAACCGGAGAGATGCCAACGTCACACTTATTTCTAGGCTGAAACAGTTTTCTAGTCTGGGTGGAAGGATGTGGTAGCGTTTCATATGAGGGAACATCTTAGTCTTCGGGATTTTCAACAAAACTGTAATTGACTTGAGATAAAACCCCTGTTCTATACGATATATAGTTTACTGCTTCAATGTAACACAGTGCATTCGACGTACAAAAATACAACCCAACAAATTGAATTAGAAAATCAAGTGATATTTTCGGTTGAACTAAATTCAATTTCGTGACAATGTCTACAGGGTGTGACAATTTATTCAACGCACAAAAATGTGCTGAGTCAGAGTTCATTTCGAATTGTCCTATACAATTCAGTTATGCCCGTCAGTCATTGCGACATACTAGTTAATAATGTACCACACGCCTGACTACAGGTCTTGCAAATAAATGTTGCTTTTCCTTTTGGAAATGTTAACATACTTAGATTAAATTTTATTGTGTCATAACTAGCGTTCAGAATAAGTATTGTTGAGAAATAATAGCATGGTAGAACGCGTACAGTTATTATTTTTTCCTCCAAAAATGTACATGTATGTACGTATTTATACACTTCTGATCTGGGATTACTAAAGTATCAAAGTTAGTACACAGAATACAGCACTCCTATGATTAGTTATATGGAAATACGTATATAAATATGTATATACTATATTTATAACTACTTCTAATCTTTTATTTTACAGTGATAAAGTAGTAAGTTGAGTGTATTTGCAGTTATGAAATTAACTTCAAATGGCTCTTGTAAAGTTATTCTTGGCACCTATAAAAAAGTTTTTAGAAGCAGTTCCGACTTTGCCATAAATAAGGGTACATGGGACTCGTCTCCAGAGACGTCAACCTCAAAGGGCCAGTAAAAGTCCGTTTATTTGCTTTACAAGAAGATTTGCTTATTTCTTTTATACGTATATAAGACTTAAACTTTAAAATTATTCATGTTCCTTAGACTTTTTTGATGTACGTAAGCAGCACAGTCCTTTTTTTAATTATTACTTTTTAACGAGGCCCTGTGCCCAAAGTCCTGACATTTTCCTAAAGCGGCCCTGTTGGTAAGTATAAATAAGTATTTATTATCGTTAGTTTTAATGACCAGCGTGGCGGATCGGTCACTTTATGGGTTTAATGCGCAATATGTTCCGAGTTTTATCCTCGACTAGAAAGATATTTTAATGATACATTTACATTTCTGTTCTGAATCTGAGTATTTTCGTTCGTATTTGAGTGTGTCCATGGCACATATGACAAAAAAACCTAGTGGAACGCTATGAGTGTACACATCATTAAGCATTAAGACTATGTATTTCTTAAGCCTTAGATGAAGTACCTCATATTATTATGTAATTAGATTAATGGTCCATTTTGCTCATAAAAACCCGCTTTCTCTGCACAGGAAATAAAAACAAGGACAGTTTACATAAGAGTTTATTCAATCGCAATCAACACCCTGTACACGTCCATATCGGCCATTGTCCGCCATTTGCAATGCGTCGCGACGCCTATTGATCGAATCAATAGCAATTTTGTATATTACATAATTGTATTGGATATTTGATGTAGAATGTAGAGGTTGCATATATGTCTAGATAAGTCGGGTATGAAACGAGACACGAGAATTAGCTCAGTTTTAAATGTGCGTGAGTGGCGCCATTTGCCCGGTATAAAGCTCTAATGTGTCTCATTGTTTGCATGTGTGGGGCCACAGATAAAACAAAAGATAAAAAACATGGGATTTCAACTTATGTTTTTTCACGTTTTCCCGAACCCGACGCCTGTCTAGACATACGTTCACCTTGAACTAGATATATAAACGAGTATAAACTATACATATATTTATAAACTACTTATACATTGAAAATATTAATCATGATTTATTATTATACTATGTATGTTTTGTATACTAAAATAGTGTATACTGTTTCGATAGATACGTATATAACTTAAATATTTTTATTTTATGAATGAATCTTCAATATAAATAAATATAATTACGTACACAAAATTCTAAATCAATTTTTCAGTATACAGATACATGTGTAGTCAAAGTATTACATACATAATATACATTACTAAATTTTATTAATTAAAATTGATATATTATTAAAAATGGATAATAATAATGAATTGTTCTTTATACTATTGACAAACTATTGATATGAAATATAGATTATTAGGGATACAAAAACTTACTAATATTAACATTTTTATGAATAAAATAGTCTATATAAACGTAAAAAACTGGGTATAAATCATAGTAGTGATATTAATCACAAGCGGGATATTTTATTACAAATTACAATTACAATATATTCGATACAATAATTTAAGTAAAGCTATAAATACCAATATTTTAATAAAACGATACGCAAACATTGACTAGTACTAAAATGTACAAAAACTGCTTATTTTTACAATGTTATTTCATCGAGAAATATTTTTTAAATATCTTCTAACTCTTCTTCTAATTTTGTATTTTTGTTATGCCATATACTAGATACCATATATGCCAGATAACAGTTTAAATATATTTCTCGATGAACGATATAAAACGATACTTACGTATAAAACTGTGTTTAATCTGCAATAGTATAAAATATGTAGCTACACCCCTCAAGAGTAAAATTAGCATCATTATAAACTACCCTTAAATTGTATTTACAAGTTGTGAGTTGTGAAACTAATAATTAACCGGTGAAGTTGATGCTGTATGACCCGGTGCTGGGGTCGAAGTTCTGCGCTGGATGTCCTGAGAAGGGGTTGAAGTTTTGGTTCTGATAGTTTTGAGGCTGGTAGTTTTGTTGCTGGTACTGTGGTTGGAAGCTTTGTTGATAGCTCTGCTGGTACGGCTGTTGAGTGAAGGCCTGGTACGAAAACTGGGGTTGCTGGTGGTAGATCTGGCTTACGGGACGATTTTCCTGCTGCTGCGGGAACTGCTGAGGCGCTTGGCTGAAAAGGCTGGTCTGCTGAGTAAACGAAGGCGAAGACCGGAGCTGCGACGGTTGGTACGATTGCTGCTGAGGTTGCTGGTATCTTGGTTGTTGGTACTGCTGTTGGTAGGCTGGTTGAGGCTGGTATTGCGGCTCCTCGTACTGGGGTTCAGGTTGGACTGGTCGCTGGTACTGTTTGAAGGAGCTCGGCCTGGAAGCAGCCCTGCCGTTGTATTTGGGGTCTTCGTAGATTTTCGGGTCCTCTCGGTACTGCCCGTCATCCTCACGACCATCGGTCAGTGCGTTCGATGAAGGATCGTTCAGTGTGGGAGGTGGCACCATTATACCAGCCCCTGTAAAGAGATAAGACTTAATAATAAACTTTATTTTTATTTAAGATTGTGAGATATTTCGTAACTAGTTTGAGAACATCAATGCTAGCACCTTTACGGTTTAGAGAATGTGGTAAATAAGAATTCAAGGATAGCGAAAGAAACCTTGCGATCGAATTTCATGTACTACTCTTGTCCCAATTTTGATTCATAGAAGTTAAATTAGTCATTCATTGAAGATTAAGAAATACATAAACTTGGTGTTAATGACCAATTTACAATTACTATTTAAGTTAAAAAAGAAATATTTCTAATCAGATCGTTTATCGTATTTATTAATAGGTAAATCAAATAAATTAGATCCTGTATGTCAAGAAAAAATGTCAGTATAAGGAAAATACATCTTTTGTATCCTAGGCGACTAAGCCACCTAAAGTTGGTCACTCCTAGACAATTGGGGCGTGAAGGCTGTAGCCCCGTTGGGCGCCAGCCAGAGAACAACTGGATTAGCGGGTTTTGGCAGGAAGATGTATTATATCCCAGATAGGTACATTTCGCCAGACGTAGATCCAAAAATGTCGATTAAATTATGTATATGTACTATATTATTAAGATTTTTATCATTGTACGGTAAACTATGTATGTATATATAGCGATAAACACCAGATGTCAAAAATATATTGTAAAATAACATAATTTAAACTTAAAGTTCAACAGTAGTAAAAAAGCCTGTATTTACTTGTATTATACTAAGTTCTTCATCAACTCTAGGACTATTTAGAAAACTTCGATAGCTTGATTCAGAACAGTGGTGAATTATTGATGAATTGAAAGCCATCTACTTCGATATGTTAAAAATACTTGAATAAGATTTATTCGAAAAATAATTTACTATTACCAATATAAAAGTATACCGAGACAAGTTAACGAGCCTATATAACTGGTTTACGAAATGACGTTCTAACAGCAAAATTAATATCCTAACACTCTTCATAATGAATATTGCTAATATATCAATCTATCATTGATGGCACTTGAAAAACCCGTTTTGTGGGAAAGTTCATTAGACCACGTATAGGCACTAAATCAAGGGTTGTCTATCAAAATTATATACAAGAAATATATATCATATATAAGTATTTTGATTAATAAGTATATCAAAGCGTATATTAACATTATTCAATACTTGTTTAATTCCGCGGCTCTGCCCACTTTAGTCTAGTTTACCACGGTAATGTATCCTATGAGTTAATCTAGGCCAGAAACTATTAGTTTGCCGAATTTCAGCAAAATCCGACCAATAGTTTTTGTATAAAAACTAACAAACTCACATACATCCTTACAAAATTTCGCATTTATAATATTAATAACATAGTGTATCTAAACTTGACGATAATTTTTATTTTATGTTTGAATTGTAGCTCTACACCATTTTGTTTTCAGATTTTCAGACTTTTGACACAAATTCAATATTTCGGCCACTAGTTCCTGTCCTACTCTGTAAATCTACATTGCTCCAGGCCTGAACAAACAATAGAAAGAGCACAATTGGTTAGTAAAATACCCTAATTAAAACGTATAAATTGAGTTGCAGGCTTAAATTAATAAATAAATAACATGTACAATTAAAAAGCTCATATGAGAAATAACGCGCATTTTTTATGTAGTGCAATTTAAAGTGGCAACCCTAGCGAGATATTGGCAACACGAAAACACGTAAACAAACATTATCCGTTATCTGGGCCACTTGCACCATCAGCCGCCACTGTTCGTTCCAGAGTTCTTTTGAAACCGATGCTCATGACTAATTGCTAATTGAAATTACTAACGGACGTTACGCGTTAAGTGTATCTATTACAAATCTATATATAAAGGTCTGTCTGTATTCGTACTAATATTATAAACGCGAAAGTTTGTGAGGATGTATATGTGTTTGTTACTCTTTCACGCAAAACTACTTTTTTTATTACATTGAAGTAGCAAACGAGTATACAGTCCATCTTATGGTAAGTGATTGCTACCATTTAGAACAGGGATTCTATCTGATGTCTATCACAGACGCGTTGCTACTCCCTCTGAGATGGTCGTCTCATATTTAAGTGAGTCGGCAACCATACCCTTCCAACGAAACGAAAAAATATGCTTCACGCTTAAAATAGGTGTGGCGGTGGTACCACCCCGGTCGAACTGGTTCAGCTGTAAACTTGTCGCATTTCATTGAAATTTGGCTCACAGATAGTTTATGATTTGGATTAACACATGGAAATAAGCTAGTCTATCATAAAGGTAAAGTTCTTTGGAGTTTATTTTTTTTTATAGTATGGAAGTAGCAAACGAGCATGCAGCCCACCTTATGGCAAGTGGCTACTGCCGCCCATAGACATCTGTAAATCAACCCTAGATAAGATTAAAGTCTTACCCAAGGTTAGCCACAGATGCGTTGCTACCCCTGAGGACTAAGATGGGAAGCCTCGGAAAAGTATGTCTCCCATACCACACCCTTCAGACCAGAACACAGCAGCGCATGACACTGCTGTTATTAGGCAGAAATAGGTGCGGCGGTGGTGCTTCCGAAGTCGAACCACAAAGAGTTCTACCACCTTCAAAAAATATTATTATTGATATTATCGCCAAGTTATATCTGCACTCCACTGTCACTTCATTTTCTGACAAAGTAGAGCTCGTTATGATGATACCAGTGCTACATTTTTTCTATGAAAATGTATTATTTTGTAAATTATCACAGTAATACCATCACTCATTTTTATGGTAGCACTTGTTGTTCAATTATGGTGACATCAATAGCATAATACTTGTTTTAAACGTATCTTCGAAACACATTTGAACGATGACTTTCGATTTCTGTTCTAGTTCCTCGTTTTACGGCCTTTTTAACCGATTCATTAAACATATTATTCTAGTTTAAGGAGGTAGTTTCAGTCTCTAAGCCAGCCGGATCCACAACTTCTAAGGTCCAGTTTTTTTACCTACTTCCCTATTACTTAAAACGGGATTAAAACCTTACCTTGTGGCTCGAATCCCCTCTGACTGCTGGCTCCATACGAGATCTCCCTAGGCTTCCCGTTCTCGTCGACATAACCGTACTTCCCCGCGACGTCTCCGTTGGGGTACTTGGTCTCGATCTTGAAGGAGCCGTCAGCTGCCTCGTAACCGTAGCTGTAGGAGCCGTCGTCGTTCTGACGGTTGATCTGCTTGAGAATGGGCACTGGGGTCGTCGCAGGGCCTTGGGCCTGCACGCAAGCCCACGCCGCGCAAACTAGAAGGGTCTGGAAGGAGAATGAGTCACTGTTAATAAAAAGTTAATCGCTCAAATGTTGTACTCCGGAGGTTCTACTTAGTTCTTTTAGATTTTCACACTCATAGCCCCACGCTTGGACTTTTTTATTTTGACTACCATAGATTTATAAAGTCGAATACACAAACATAAAGCCAGACTCAGCACTGATATCGAAATTCATTATTTATTCATTTGGTGGCCAGGTATCGAACCTGGACCTTATTGCATTTCAGACTAGTATGGTAACCGCTCCGCCACACGGGTCATCAAATGTATTCGTGTCTCTGCAAAGGTTGATTTATTCATATCATCTACTTCTAGGAGACGGCAGTGGTGCCTTCTGTTAAGTAGACTGCACCCTCGATCTCTACATCTACCTTAATATATATAAATATACATATCAAAATATAGTAATAAAATCATTATATTTAAGATCTAATCTCAAAGTGAACGTAACTTATAATGTAATATTGACATGGGCACTATTTATTAATCAGATGTGATAACCAATACTTAAACACTATAATTTGCATGCCATAATAAGTTGAATAAGCTCTCTATATGCAAGGTTATAACTAACTTACCACGTAAATATTTACTTTGTTTTATGTAAATAACCGAACTATTCATTCATTCATTCATTATTCTACTCCAGTTCTGTATTTTTCGCTCCGTTACTAATATATAACAAGAACTTAAATTTCTTAAATTTTTTATCCCCTAGTGTAGTATATACATGTTGATATACTACAAAAAGCAGCCATATAGAACACATATCGCATTATAAGTAAATTACTTATTATCTGAAATCTTTGTTCTGCTTCGCTTGGCTCATGCGTGTGAAGAAGGATACATTCACCCCTTCTTATGGGTAGTGTGAAAACCATACCATAGCAATAATAATAATAAACTTTGAATCCAAAAATAAAAAGTGAGGTAATAAAATTAACATAATAAAACATACAATTTAATAAGTACAAAAAAAACACGCTTTGTACACTCATAACCCCACACTAGGATTTACTCCTGTGTCGTGGGTGCCATGGACACATAAAGACGAATACACAAACATCCAGAACAGACATCTAAACTCATCATTCAGATTTCTGTCTAGCCGGGGATCGAATCTGGGACCCACTGCGTGTCAGATCGGTATGGTGACCGCTCCGCCACGCGGGTCGTCGTACAAAAGACGGTATTATCGATAAAGCTATTTCTTCCAAACAATTTCTGGTGGGAATTAAATTGAGGATGAATGGAAGATTTGGCAGGGTGAAAATTACGAATTAGGGATTCTGGTAATGTACAAATAAAATACATAAATAATAGCAAATAAAAATAAAAAGGTAATGTGAAATGTAAAACAAGGTTTTATTATGTTTTAAATTTAAGTACATATTAATAACCTAAGGAATGAAATAAAATTAACAACAGCAATAGACTTATACAGAGAAGAAAACGAGTTACAGAACAGAAATAGAGTTAGAGATGAAGGTAATACGATTTGACAAGATTTTATAAGGGTTTGATCATAACAAGTTAGTATATAATAATATAATAGTGTTCTTATGTATATACTACTATATAAACACACCTATAGGAATACTATTATGCTTCCCATATAGGTCAAAATATACCATGATACTTACTGGTATATATGGTATGAGTTACTACTCAACCACATCTTTACGTCCTGTCCTCTCTGTATAAACTTAGTGATTGTAAACAAAGACTTTATACATACTTAATCCCATTTAACCTTTTAAATTTGAATCCTAGTAAAGGGTTGGGTCAGTACAAGTAATTACGAGCCACCGAACGGAACGGAGAATGTCGCAGCCTTGACTCGGACGCGGAAAGATTAATATCTCGTCTTATTTGGACCAGGTGGGTGTTACGGAAACTTTACTTCACATCGTTTATTTATGCACACAATGAACCATCTACAATTGAAGTAAGATTCTTAC
>MOOZ01000714.1:858848-870184 GCA_002930495.1 Cecropterus lyciades | reverse complement strand
TAAATCAGTACATTTGACTGATTTATTAACGTACGTTAATAAATCAGTCAAATGTACAAATATTATATGTATTTATAGATTTCGGATATTATTAGTCTTATTTTTATGTACATGATTTAATAGCTACTACATTTCATTAATCATTAATTATAACCGCAAACTGGATGACATTTCCACTAAAACATCCGAGTCATACAATTCAGATGCGTTACGAATGTGTGAGACGCAATAAAGTCAAAATCAAATACATACATTTTCCATAAAATAAGCATTAACATACGTTAAATAAATAGCGGATGCTTTATCAGTAAACAATTTTATCTTTCGAGGAATCACTTATCTTACGTTTTTACACTATTTGTTTAATAAGGTAAGTAAAACATTTCCCTTTCCTAAGGCACACGATAATTAATGTAAATGGTCATTGCCACCGTGTACGTCTGCAGTATGCGGAAGTGTTACAGATCAGCAATGCCGAGATAAACTGGACAACTCTTCCTTAAATAATGATCATATTTGGTAACGTGTACTATATTTATTTTTACATCCGCATTTTTAAAGACGTCTTGGGTATATCCCGTGTCTTTCTGCAAGTAAAATTTCAATTTTTTTCAACTAAAAACTATATTTAGCTTAAACATGGTTGAGGTGGATGCCAGCCAAGAAGATCAAGTTGGGACGCCTAGAATAAGGACCGCTTCACATATCTCTAGCACAAGGTGGTAGAACCAGTATGGTCCAAAGGTACTTGCGTGCTACAAGCAGTACATGCGCATCGGTAAAGATCTGTTCATACCGGCTCACTTTCAAATGAGTCAGACATCTTAAAGCTCGGGCGGAGCAATGCATGAATTATGACATTTAATCCGAAAATAGGTAATTTCTATTCTATATGAACACCAACGCACTTTAGGATTAGACGTCTCACGTAATTCACCAGCCCCTGCCAAATGTGGGTTAGTAGGTATGTCTACAAAACGTCAAATCCCCACCAAATAACTTATACATAAAATAAATCCTAAGTAATTACTTGTCTGGTATTTTTATGCATTTATTCTCAGGTCAAGTGAGCGGTTTTCTGATTCATAACAATCTTAATAGATCTAATACCAATTGGTATTTTACACCGGAAAGTAATTTCGGAATTTATATTCGTCACTATCTTTATATTCTAGAAGGGCAAATATTACAACATACCTTCCTAAGATTACTCATTTAACGCTTGAGGTATAGAAGGTTATTAATGTACATATTTGTCAGAATTATATATTTGTCGGCTAACTTATATATGAGGCGACCATCTCAGTAGTCGGGAGTAGCAACGCATCTGTGATCGACTTCAGATAGAACCCCTGTTCCATGTGTAGTTGCTTACAGATGTCTATGGGCGGTAGTAACCACTTACCATCAGGTGGACTGTATCCTCGTTTGCTACTTTAGTCTGATAAAAAAAGAAGTATTCGATATAAACTCCAATTATTCTATTTATGACATCATTTACATTAAACAAGATTTATTTATTATTGTTATTGATTATATGTATAGATTTCCTGAGAACTGTGTATCCAAGGTATAAAAATTCATTGCTCCGGTTATTAATTTGATTAATGAAAATAAATATAACAATAATATTTACACCATTCTGTGTAGGATTACTTGAAAAAATAGTTCCTTACTTTATATATTTGAAATTAAATATTATTTAATATTAAATATTCTCTAAATATACTTCACATATCCGCACTCAAGCAGCCAATTGAGATTAATGATCATACGACCAATATCACCTTGGTCCTATGGATTCTTTGCACACACATTTAGCAAATTGGTCTCGTTCAGAATCAGCAACCCCAATATGTGGGTTTAGTCAATAAATCCCTAATTTGCGAAATAACTAGGGATATATTAATCAAACCCACAGACATCATATGTTTCCACAGCAAAACAGACGAGTCTAGAAGTTAATTAAACCCACGACTGCAAAGCAACATTCCTGGTCGCTGGAAAACCTTCGCTCAACAAACAGACAAGGCGACCTTGCCGGGAAATTAATTCAATACGTTGCAAAAGCTTTGGGTACTCACATTATAATATACTGCTTATAGATATAAGGGAATGTGCTCGAGGTACGAACAAAAAATAGTTATTGACGTGCCAATGTTATAAAACATTAGATATTTGAGTTAGGTATAGTTAAAAAGAAACATTTCATAATTAAATCGGTAATAATCCGTATACTATATTAATACCAGATATTTGAACTGCTTTAGAAAGGTTTGGTCAGACATATTTATCTGAGGAATTCCAATTTAGTGCTCAGGGGTACTAAGTATACCCATCTGTTGCCAACCTCATGCAAGACACGCAGATGTCGATGGGTGGCAGTGGTTCGATGACCCGCGTGGCGGAGCGGTCACCACACCGGTCTGACACGCAGTGGGTCCCGGGTTCGATCCCCGGCCAAACAGACATCTGAATGATGAGTTTAGATTTCTGTTCTGGGTCTGGGTGTTTGTGTTTTCGTCTTTGTGTGTTCATGGCACCCACGACACAGGAGAAAATCCTACTGTGGGGCTATGAGTGTAGAAAGCGTTTTTTATATGTTATATGGCAGTGAACACTTCTCGTGAATGTAGGGTTCGAACTTGGAAAATTGAACAGATCCCGAGGGAATAATGATTAATCGCAAAGTATCATTGTTTGTATCAATGTCATACGATACTATTTTAATAAAATATCAAAACAAAGGAAGGTTAACTCCGACAGGCGCTATCTACTGAAAATGGTAAAAAAAGTTAAAAATATCAGTAATACAAATGGAATAGTTTAACAAACGTTCAGCAATTATTTACAAAGTTAAAACTTAAATAAGGAAGTTAATTGATAAGTAATTTTGTGACAAAATTCATTTGAGCTAAATCATTATGCTTGAAAACAAAAGTATCAACACGTATATACATAGATTTTTCTTTTTTAAATTGAAATGTATTTCCATCTTGTCGACAATCAGTAAGGTTGGTATGTTGGAATGCGGTTCATAAGTAATGCAACAAAAACTTCCAGACCTGTTACGTCAACATTGGCTTCATTGAAGCTCTACATTTAAGAGATTTATTGATTAGTCGTTCAGACCTTTATATGGTTAAATATGTAATGTACTTAATTTTAATAAGTCACATGTTTTCAGAAACGTGAAATCTGACTGTGAAAAATAATATTAAAAACTTTTTATGTATATATTCAAACCCAAGTGTTTTATAAGATTGAAGTAGGAAACGATGTAGTCCATCTGATAGTTATTGACCACTCGCGTCCGTTGACATCTGTAAACAACTTCATAAAGAACAGGAGTTTTATCTGAAGTTAATCATGGATTATGGTGGTAGAGCTCTTTGTGGTTCGACTCCGGAAGCACCACTGCCACACCTATTTCTGCCTAATAGGAGCAGTGTTTTGGACTGTTGTGTTCTGGTCTGAAGGGTGTGGTAAGGGAGACATACTTTTCCGAGGCATTACATCTTAGTCTTCAGGGATAGCAACGTATCTGTGGCTAACCTTAGGTGAGACTTTGATCTTACCTAGGGTTGATTACAGATGTCCATGGTGATAGTAGTAGCCACTTACCATCGGGTGGGCTGTATGCATTTGCTACTTCCATACTATAAAGAAAAACACAGATACGTTGCTACGCCTGAAGACTAACATGGTCGCCTCACATAAAAATGAGTCGGTAACCACACCTTTCTATCGAAACGCAAGAAGTAATGTTTAATTTTTATGAATCACTGATAAAATGCTATAGCAACATGGATTGCTTCAAGCCTAAGCAACCGTCTTGTAAGACGCACATTTGTTTGTCTGTCGCATGTCACATACTATAAATATATTATTGTTCTACCCTTAGAAATACTTTAGCAGGCGTGGCTAATTATTGTATTGTTTTTTTCGTGGAGGTGTTGATTTTAACAACGAGTTGACTAAAAAGTCGTAGCCAGCGATTTCATACGTCAAACTACTCACATCTTACTTAATTTATAAATTCACTATGTAATTTCTTATGTCGCATATCAAGGGACATATTATAGTAATGTAATGCTAAACTATTTGTGATCAATAAAGAATAAGCCTGTATAAAGTGTAGGCAGGGTTAATTGCCCTAGTTAGTTACAATAAAATCGTTACCATAACAATAACCACGACATTTAAACATTTGGTCGCAATAATATGCGTTAAACGCAAGGCCGGTGTCGAACGTGCGTGACTAATATTACAGGTTAACTGACTAACAATTGTCTAGTTTGTCAACAAGTCTATCTGGTATGTGTGTATGACATGTGTTGGCTTGTCTGACTATCATTCTCTCAGCTGATTAAGCGAGGAAAGTTTTAGAACGCTTGGTTGGCAGCAACCATGGACTTTATTTTTATCTCAGATGATTATTGCTTAAGTGAACAAAGCATTTTCAATTCCATGATTGGATTGATGTAAGATAAATCTTTAAAGAAATAGACCTAGTAATATATATTGTTTGAATAGTAAAAATACAATTAAATCAATTAGAATCAATCAAGTAAAAGTACAATTAAACTCTGTTAGATTATTGTTGTCCGCGGATAATGACAGGTAGGAACCATTTTTAATTTTATTTGAAACGAGCTAACTGATAACGGACCCTATATTTGTATTTGATTTTATTTAATAAAACTACTACCATAATGATTATTTATTTACAGTATGAAAAGTAACGTATGTACCTCTAAGTTAGTGAAAGTCTCATCAGAATCGGCTTATTCGTTTTCAAGATTAGCTTCAATCGACACAAATAAAGCTAGAAACAGAAGAAAATATTACATACTGATATTACGTTAATAGGCTTATACATTTAGAAATTAGTCTGATTAATTGAGAAATGGTTAAATGATAGTAATTCTGTAATGACAGAATGCTCAGCCACGTACAGCTTTAACGAATACCGACACCATTATAATTTCTCAGTAACATTACTCAGAAATTACACTTAAGTACAAGTCGGTGGCTAGCAAAGCACTTAGCTAGCCACAGGGCAGATATCTAGCAGAATTGTCACGCCTGCAAGACTTAATACGTTAATAAACTGTAAACAGACAACATAATGACAAACTACCTGCACTAACTTAAATATGTCCATAACTTCAAAAAACCTGCTTTAGCCTAAACAAGAAAGCCTTAGTCTATTTAAGTGATCATTGACAAACGAGAATATTAGTAAGGGTTAATTACGTGAGGCATTTGAGGACGGGGGGATTAGTTCGGGACATCACGACACATTCGAATCATCACATCAAGGGGGGACAGTAAGTCAAATACCGTCTCACGTGATAAATTAATGTCTCCTAACTTGAAACACAAAAAATTACAATGATACGCTATATTTACGCTACTCTCCAGATGTAACTTGATAAGTTACATGTTATTTCTAGACCAGATTACCTACATGCGCGGATGTTAAACCGATTTTCACAATAATGGTTATTCCCTTCTATTTATATTTCAACCACGAAGGCTACAACATGAATCTAAAGAGCTATCAAACACTATTCCAGATCGGAATGCTAAGCACAGCAAGTTTCGTAGGCGTGGCGCGACGTAACGAGCTCTAAATTTTCAATCTAGACCCTAGTAGAAATACTTTCTAGTCTCAACTAGTTGAATACTAATAATGTTCATATTACTAGTAATCTGTAGCACGTGTTTATATCTTATGAAAATATTAATATACTATAAGTAAAACTTAAATCAGATGCAGTAAATTTTAGCAATTACGATAATTAAAGAGGGACCACATCTCGGACGATACCTACGCTGATGCTTTCTTTTTTATAATTTTAAAAATAACGAGTGATAGAACCCTTTGTGGTTTGACTCCGATAGCATCACGGCCACAGCTTTTTCTGTCTTACAAAAGCAGTGTTATGCGACGTTACGTTCTGGTTTAGACGGTGTGATAAGGGAGACATACTTATTCGAGGCGTTTTATTTTAGTTCTCAGTGGTATCAACAAAGCTCGTGTCGCCGTCAGATAGGATTCTAATCTTATCCGAAATTGATTTGTTGACCCACGTGGCGGAGCGGGCACCATACCGATCTGATACGCAGTGGGTCCCGGGTTCGATCCCCGGCCAGACAGACTTCTAAATAATGAGTTTAGATTTCTGTTCTGGGTCTGGGTGTTTGTGTGTTCATGGCACCCACGACACAGGAGAAAATCCTACTGTGGGGCTATGAGTAGAAAGCGTTTATGTTTCATGTTTATGTTTAATTGATTACAGGTGTTCGTGAACGGCTGTGGCCACTTACTCTGAAGTAGACTTTATGCTCTAACACAAAAGTGTACTTGTTCTATAACATTACTACTTAAATCGTGGGGTCGTGGTTAACGTAGGTGACTTAAACATTCTAATCTAGTTCCGCTAAGATTAGTTCAGAGCAGGTACTATTAAATAAATTGACCAAGCGTATTTTATCGAGATCACGAACCACCCAAGGGTTGGCGCTTACCTCGGACAGGTACGAGTGCCTTTGCTGTACAACTTGATAATGTCGCCAATGTTTTTGAGATTGGACCGATACATGGCATTGTAGGAAGCTGATTTGGTTTGTTCAGTCTCCGTAGAAATTAATATCGTTGTTGTATATATTTTGTTGTACTGTCCATAATTTAGTACAAATGTATGAGGTAATACCTATATAATAAATATATATCAGATAGATTAAAAAATATTTTATATAAGAAACATTTTTGAATATGATATATAATAAACTAAGACAGCGAGCAGGGTTTTACATTTATCTAAATATAATTAAATGTGCAACGTTCATTAGGTTCACAGAGTAGAAGTGTCGCAGACCAAAAATATAGTAGGTAATTTATTTAAAAGATATGTGTTCCAACGTCTGAGAACACTTGCTTTACCGCTAGCGGTCATCTATCGAAATACTGACCGAGATTACTCGACACGGCATATCGTTAAGCGATATGCCGCGGCAAGCTAAGCGCATAAACATGTTAAGTATTAAATTTATACAGTAAGTGTCTTTTTGTTTATTAAACCGAAGTAGCAAACGAGCATGCAGTCCACCTGATGCAGCAACTTCATATAGAACAGGGGGTGTCTCTGAAGTCGATCACAGATGCGTTGCTATATCCGAGGACTAATATTATCGAACTACACCATTCCACAGAAACCCAAGAAATTGCTTCACGCTAGAAATAGGGGTGGTGGTGGTGGTACCTCTCCGGTTCAACCACCTGATGATGCACAATATGTACTTCATTAGGCCATGCATATTACATCCATAACTTAATGGTCTTTAATTAGCGTTTATCTGAGTGAGAAGATCCGTGAAGAGAACAAAATGCTCGCTTTTGTAATAATAGTTGTAATTACGTTGCGTGTTCATTAACTGAAGTTACACAAGCTTGCGTTTACTGAACTACGAAAATATGAATTGTTATAGTGGTCAAAATTTTAAAACTACAGTATATTAAAGTAATAGTATATTGATTAGACTGCTCATAGTTCAGTGCCATCAGTACGAGTTTTTTTCACGTTTCCTTAAAACGATCACCGTTCACGTTTACGCCCATACATTGCAATGTATGTAGGAAAAAACGTAAACGTGCAATATTCGTTGCAATGTATGTACGTTGCAAACGTAAACTGTTATCGTTTTGAGAAAATGTAAACAACGTCCGACATTGTGGCGGATTTGGAACCTGGATTTAATCCGAAATTCAAGGTATTTATTTATTTTTGCAATTACCCATAATACAGTAGAAGAATAAACGTAAGTACTATATTTATTTCTACAAGGAATCAAGGTGAAGTAGAAAATATTAAATACTAGGTGAAGAACCAGCAAAGAACTAGCATAAGGCAGGTAACCGCTGGATTCAGATGCTCAGGACCGATTGGAGTGGCGCACATTACGGGAAGCCTATGTCTGGCAGTAAACTTCCAAGGGCTGATAGATGGATGAATGGAAAGTATTAATAGCATGACGATTAAGTAATCAGAAGGCCAATTCCTAGATTGCTTGTTGTCTAAATTTAGAAAATGCATGATTTTCTTATGGTCAATCGTATGTGGCATGTTCACGGGTCGGAAAAGCATCTGCTTTATGCGTTCTTACGCCTGATAGTAAAACGAAAAATATCGTACATCACAAGGTGCTTCACTGAAAAGTGGCCAATAAAGCAAAAGTCTTCCTGGTACGTCATTAATTTTTTTAAATGTATATTTAATTTTTACAATTATTATCCTAATAAAAAATTGAACTGTATAATTTTGTAATAATTTTGAAACCCTCTGCTCATTTATCGACTTTAATTTTAGTATTAATTTTGAAACCCTCTGCTCATTTATCGACTGTTAGGCGGAACAAAGTTCGCCGGGTCATCTAGTAATAATATAAAATGATAATTGAGCGATTTATACCTATTAAATTACGGAAATAATTGAAACACACGGATATTTTCATAATTTTATTCTACCAATGTGAACTAAAAACGCACGAATATGAAATAAAATAAGTTCCAGAGTGCAATGCACATACGAAGAGAATGATAACATAACATTCTTTAGTTGGCCATATAAAAACATAACAAAATAATTCTGTAACTGTGAAACGGTTTACGAAATCACGAGTTTAATTTAAACCGTGTTAATGTATGTTTTAAGTGTTTTTGCATATGAATGTTATTATTGAACATTTCTGGGAAATTCTGGAATTGATCTGAGTTTTTTTAAAAATAGTATACCTGAACATATGAACCATGCATTTTCCCTTAATTATTACCTTAATTTTAATACTTTAAATTATTTTTTTAACTTTACCTTAGGCCTCTCATATTTTTATAACATTGAAATATTGCATAGAATCCACATGGAGTCATATTTATAATAAGAAATTCACTACCGTCTATAGAAATCGTAAATACTTGAAGTCGGCCACCGTTGCATGGCTACCCCTGAACTAAGTGGAGTAAAGTGTATACCTACGCCACTTAGCACAATTATCACATGAACATAGAACACACATAGATGATTAAGATCCGCATCATCAACGTTAGCATATTTTAGGCAAGCGTGGAAATGAAATGAAATGAAAGGAAATGAAATATCTTTATTTTGCATAGGCCTACGGTGGCACTTACAAATTGTCAGTTACAATATTTTTTCTTACACTACCACCGGATCGGAAACGGTGCTAAACTATAGATCTCGCCTGACCTATTAAACTGTTTCACGCAGTTGCGCCCGCGTAAAAAAATATATTAAATAAATACTAAATGTTAAGAAATACAATAAATAATTTATAACTGTTATTTAAAATAAAAACCGTGCGTAAAATGCACACCGAGCAAATAAAAGTAAAATTTTAAGCGAAACCTTTATTTATTAAATTGAAACCTTTATTTAGTATAATTATTAAATTGTTTTCATTTCTGTATTTGACCGAAGAATATATATATAAAAAGCATATGTTGGCGAAAAATTATCTAGGTAAAAGATCATCTAGGTGTCCTTTTTTTTGTCGACGTAAATTTCTTTCCCTCCATCTTAAAAGTTAGCTCGAGACCGAGCGCGAGGCCTAAGACATAGTAAATAGGCCCCTGACGCCAAATTTTATATAACTTACTTTATTACATACGTTAAATAATACTGTAATTTCTATTAAAAAAAATATTTACACTAATTTTGTACAAAATCCTGAATTTTTAAGTAGGAAACACTGTAAATTTACAATCGAGATCTGGAAGCAATATTTCCTATGGAATGTAGAAATATGGTAAATTATTACCATAGCATTTCTCCGGGCACATTATATAAAACCTAGTCTTAACATTAATAATACAGCGCGTTATGTAGAGCAGGTTATTTTGCAAGCATTGCCATTTCAAGGAAGCTTAAGTCATTAGTGACGAAAGCCATATCTTACCCAGATTCTACGCGACTTCAGATATAATTACTATTTGTTGTCCCTTTAAGAAGAACGAGAGAGAAATAAATCAAGACCAAAAAAATCTATTTTTGATATCGCACAGTGTGAAAGATAGAGACCGAAGTGATTTTTTTTGCAAATTATGTTCAATAAATTTCTTCTAATAACAACGTTTATCGTCTAATGATTTAAGCGGTGGCGATTTCATGTTAAAAAAGATTAAAGATATATATTAAGTTCCTTTAATAACTTTTAATAACTTACGATACTTCCCAAATTATGTCCCGTTTATTCTCGCCATGCGATATATTATAGTCAATATGGAATCTTTAGTCCGAAATAAATCACATTCAGTCCTTACAAAAGGTAAGTACAAAAAACTAAAATTAGAAATTATATATCCAAATGCCCTATTTTTATTTCTAAATTGTTAGGAGTTTTCAATATGACGGTTCTGTTACAACTGAACACTAAGAGCGCTTCGTAGGAAGCAAAGTCCATAATTAGACTGATCCAATTTTGACTGATTAATTATTTTTTATTCAGTATTTTATGTTATTGCCGATATGAATGTCTCACCGGAGCATTTTTTTTATTATAATAGTACAAAACGAACATACAGCCTACCTGATGATAAGTGCCCACTGCCGCCCATGGACAAATATTATAATTATCAGAATCCTACGTAAGATCGAACATAGATGCGTTGCTACTCCTAAGGGCTAAGTTAAAAAGTCTCGGGTAAGTATGGCTTCCCTTATTTCCACGCCCTTCCAACCAGAACACAGCGGCGTTTAAAACTGCTTTTATAAAGCAGAAAAAAGTTTATTGGTGGCGGCACAAAAGTCAAATTACGAACTGTTCTACCACCTTCATTAATACATCTCTAACTATATCTACTAATAATATAAATATCCAATAATGACTTATTAGTTAGCGAATTTTCAAATCACAAAATATTTTTAATGTAAGTGTATTGTATGTTGACAACTTACTAGCCGGAAATCAAATTAATCTCTAAACAGAGCGCTGATTTAATTAGATCAGTAGTTATATTTTTTGTCGTCAACCAAATCCGATAAAAACATTGACATTGTGACTAAGTAATAATAAATTCGGATAACCTTAACAAAATTATTCATAGGTATTGTAAGTGTACCCGAGTAATGTTTCACAGAGGAAGTTGATGCATTAAAATATTATAATCGCATACTTGAAATTAATTAAAATGCTTATTATTTTTATCATATAAAATTGCACAGAATAATCAGTGTCTGTTTTTTTTTAATGTTTGTGGTTAAAATTAACATGTTAATGGTCGCTTTTTTTAATTAACGTTTTCACTGTTTAAA
>MOOZ01000714.1:812391-829239 GCA_002930495.1 Cecropterus lyciades | reverse complement strand
TATATATATTACTACGACTTCATCATCCCCAATCTATTGGAGTTGACAATAGATTTGGTGACTCCGGAAACCGAATTATACTTATAGGAGATGTTTCAACTTAATTCTCAGGGGTAACAACGTATCTGTGACTAACCTCAGGTAACAAGTGACTCTGATCTTTTTTTTTATAGTATGGAAGTAGCAAACGAGCCTGCAGCCCACCTGATGGTAAGTGACTACTGCCGCCCGTGGACATCTGTAATTAACCCTAGGTAAGATCAAAGTCTCATCTATGGTTAGCAATAGATGCGTTGCTACCCCTGAGAACTAAGATGGAATGCCTCGAAAAAGTATGTCTCCCTTACCACACCCTTCAGTCCAGAACACAACAGCACATAACACTGCTGTTATCAGATCTTGTCTGGGGTTGAGTAATTAACCCCAAATAGGATCAGAGTCAAACTGTAAAGTTGTCCATGGACGGCAGTAGCCACATACCATCAGGTAGACTACATGCTCGTTTGCTACTTCCATATTATATAAAGAAATTGCTTTAGCCAAACCAAACCAGATGATACAAGAACCTACTTTTTAAAAGTGGACTAATGGCCACTATAGTGGCACACTGTTGATGACTGTCAGAGTGTTAGTTATTCCAACAGTGTAAAGAGAACATCAATAAACAATCAATAACAATCTACTCAAAAAACATGCAGCTCAACTGATGATAAATAAATTACTGGTCGCTGGTACCCATGTACATATGTAATGATTTCCATATAGAACAAAATTTATACCCCAAGTCAAGAACATATACATAACCACTCAGGACTGAGATGGTCGCCTCATATACAAGTCAGCTTGTATCCACACCCTTCCACCAAAACGCAGAACTGCTACATGCTTGAAATAGGTGTATATTAAAAATTTATATTTAGTTACCTGTAACCTTCCATCTAGGGAGCGAGGTATGGTGACACACTTTGACGGTGTCCCGGGGCAGGAGAGAGCCCGCTCCAACTCCTCTATTGCACCTTTCCGCTTCTTCAACTTCTTCACGAGGCTGTCCACAGCCTTCTCTGCCCATTTCTCTTCTTCGTCACCCTGGAGATAAAAAATTTTGAATTTAAAAATAGTGTTTTAATATCATTAATGAATACCATTTTTTTTTTATCCAAAGACATAATAAAAAAAAAAGTTCCAGATGTCTGCATATCTCATATAATTAAAAAATTGTTTGGAGGACTACTAATAAAAAATTTTGTACATCCGTATTTGGAATTGCATCACACCAAAGTAATGAATTTTATTAAAAGTATTAAGAGTATATTTATTTATAATCCATATCATGAGGTAACATTTGCATAAAATGTCAGTTTATTTTTAAAAAATGTTCCAATTCTTATTAAAAGCAGATAAAACCATGGGGCAAAGCTAGTAATAGAATATGTTAGGCACTCAGTAGTTCATTACATTTTAAAATTATGAAAAAAGTAAAATTGAAATTTATCAAATATGATTCCTTAATATTTAAGATTCAATCACATGTTTATTAAAATGGAGCTATATACACTTACTAGATGTAATATTTTTATATAACGAAAGACAATCATTCATCCCTTATTGAGCTTTTAAAGTATAGAGATGTTAAAAAAATCAACGCTTATTTTATGGTTCCCAGTCCCATAGACATTAGCTATGTGTAGTCTATCAAACAGTTGTATTAGTGTCATTCTGAGGACCAGGTTTGAAAGTGGGTTGTGGGGTCAATTCCTGGCCAGACAAATATCTTAATGATTAATTTATATTTCTGTTCTAGATCTTGTTATATGTGTATTCCTCCTTGTGTGTGTTTATGGCATCCACAACACAGAAGTAATTGTAGTGTGGGGGCTTGTGAGTGTTGAAAATGTTATAATATTAATAAGACATAAAATCTAGACTGCATCCAGTACCTACATAAACCACCCCTCAGTAGAAAATGGCAAATTATAATTAATAATTCAAATGGAACATGTGTACTGGTTCCTATGAGTCAGGGTTCTGGGAACTAAAGGTGCTTGTGAGTCAACCTGGTGACTCACAGATCAATAACAACTCATTTCTCTATTCAAAACAGGTGACTTATAAATTGTTATCATTATGCTTACTTTTTTACCTATTTTTTAAATGTGTAGTTAAATATGGATAGACTCACAAATTTCGTATATATTATTACAATGTTTAAATTTAGTGTGAATATTATTAAATTTGTATGTCATTTTAGACACATGTTTACAAATAATATTTAATTTATTGCACAGTGATACATTTATAATTATATTGTTTTGATTAAAGTAAATAGTTAGTTTAATATCAATCCTTTCAGCTTTTTTCTTTCCAAGTTGGAACCTTAGTTAATTATAAATAATCAGGTAACAATATGAAATTATAGTTAAAATAGGTAACTTATTTTCTTTAGGAAGTTGACTGTAAATGTCGAAATAACATGTAGGATTTATTAATCTAGCCAGTTATGTGTTATGCCATGGACAAATATTTGAAAAACTGCATTTCAAATAATGTTTAAATATGGCAAGGTATTATTGATTATCTTATTAAAATACAATTTATAATCCATTCTCAATCAACTTTTGGCCATCTATTAAGCATTAATAATTATGATAGTGAGAATAACTTTTCACCTTTAGTTCTTCACCTTCTTCCCAACTATGACTATGAATATTTTGTTATCGCTGAAGATATTGACTACATTTGTTATTTATGTTGATTTAAAGACAGACAGACATAAATTTAGGACAATGTTAGAACAGAACATTTCGATTTTTTTGTCAAGGTACATGTCATATGAATTTTAATAAACTTTTTAATCTACTAAGCCAGCAGTCTGCAACCTGTGACAACATGGGCTACAGACTTGCAATTTAACTTGTAAAATTGAACACCTTTTATAAAATCTAGTCCAGAAAATTTGAGCAGATTTTTAATTATGCAAAAGCAAAATTGCTAGGTAGGGCCACAGACTGCAAAAATTTGGTAAGGTGTCCTACAGCCTCAAGTATTAGACAGTCCTCTATTACTCTTATCAAAAAAAATCTTAATTTTATGATCATAGTATAAATCTATTGACACATCCTTATACACACAATTTATAAATGTCTGTGTGTAATTATTATATTATATAATTCAATAGTCTAGTATTTCTGCCTAATAACAGCAGTATTATGCGCTGTTGTGTTCTTGTCTGAAGGTTGTGGTAAGGGAGACATACTTTTCCGAGGCATTCCATCTTAATCCTCAGGTGACCTTAGGTGAGACTTTGATCTTACCTAGGGTTCATTACAGATGTCCATGAGCGGCAGTAGCCACTAACCATCAGGTGGGCTGCAAGCTTGTTTGCTACTTACATAGTATTATAAAAAAATGTTTCAGATGAGCGTTCATGCTTTAGTGGGTACATTAATATAATTTCGATACAACCTCAACTGATTAGTATCTTTTGAATACAATAAATCTTTAATAATAGGGTTCTGTTATTACGATATGCATAGGGAACCAAAACCAACCGAGAGATAGTTGTATACAACTACTAAAGGTTTCATTTGCAAATTTTTAATTTATTTTGACAAGTATTATTATTCCATGACTATTTAACCCGCCCCGAACAAACATAATATTTATTTAATCAAGGAAAATAACAGCAGTTGTGGCTGTAAAATTCCAAATATAGAAACATACTCTAGTGGTCATTTTTATAGAATCTTTGATTATGATTAAAAGTTTTTAGATAAGAGTAATAATCTTTTCCAGCTTTCGCCAAAACACTTATTACACACTTTTCTACTTAATTGATATTTGTTTGTCAATTTATTGACAACATACATAAATTATATTGTAAATATCTATCTGGAGAAAGACTTACACTAAGTGCAAACCACATCGAAACCCTTTTAGTGGTTCTCAAGACCATCTTCCAAAAATAACAGTGTTGACACTCAAGTAATAATATATACAATAGTAAAATATTATTCTAAATATAAGTCACCCTTTGAATTATATTTAGAATAATATTTTGCATACGAATTTAACCACATGTATTAATAAAGCCTATTTTATGAGCTTATTTAGTTGCTATTATGCCCTTTTGCATTCCATAAAGCATGTTCTGTATAGGATAAGAAAATTCACGGAAGATTCTTATCTACCGTACCTCATTTAGCAATAACTACTAAGTACAAAGTTTACAATACTGATGTCTTGACTGATATCAGATTGCTTGTAATGTGCTATGCTTTTGAATTGTTAATGGAACTTTTTTTTTTCAAAATTGCTTTCCCATTATAAGCAATTTTTCTGTACATATAAATAATCTTATGATACAATTTTTTTGTTATATGACTGAACTTGTTAACAAATGTGCGTTCCATCTGATTATTAGCAATTTCAAAGCATGGACATTTATAATTAACTTCATGTGGGATTAGAGTCTTGCCTGAGTTACAAAAGTGTTGGTACTCCTGAGTACCAAGATAGAACACATCAAATGAGTCTCTCAATTATCACACATCAGTTCTTAAGTCTGTTATTAGGTCTAAATAGCTGTGGTAGTAATGTCTCTAAAACTGAGCATAGGTTTAATCTACCATCTTAAATATGTGATGGCGCCGAAACCAGAAAATATCACCATGTCAAATCAAATGCATTGCACATTTGTTAAATGCAATTTAACAAAGTGTACAGTAACAATGTATCATCGAGTGGATGTTACAAGCTCGTGTCATTAAAATAACATGAAATTGTTATAGATAATGTATGCGAATGACAGATCGCACAAGATCAGAACTTTATACGAAATGTTGCACCACATCCTGTTGTCAATTACATCAAAATTTACGTATTTCGCGGTTTTTCGTAAAACAACTGAATGTAAACATGCTTTAAATACCATCTTTACGTTGTTACTAACGAAAGAGCAATTAATAACATAAATAACACAGAAAGAAACACGGTCGAACATTGAAAAGCTTAATAAAACTTTTTGGGTTCTATGCTAATATCACTAACTATACCTGTTTCCAGCCCAATAATTTCTTGACCGCAGGACTCGTAAATGAAAATAGGCTGTTCAAACTAGACATAGGCCCGCTGCTTGAAGATTCACCATCGTCGGTGTCCATAGTGACGAATGTATGGGAAACTTCGATGAGTCACCGGGAGCTACGGGAGCCGGAGCACAAAGCCCACCACTAATTGTAACGCGGAAACACTCAATCGGCCATCGATCACCACTATACCACTTGGTATTCCCCACAACGTCTATGCCAATTGAAATCACGGACACTACAAAATAGCGATTAGCGTGACATTGGCGTATTACAGATAAAAAAATGTGAAGGAGGCGTTTATTTCGTTAACATTTATCTGTGCCAACGGTTGTTGGAAACCACAGACAAAACATTTTACACAGATAGAATATAGCACATACCTAGCTAAAATGTTTATTTATTTTTTAGAAAATTAACATTTTTTAAACTAAACACTTCAATATATATTCAACATAAACAAGGAACGAATCGATCACTTATCAAAAAGCCAAATATCAAGTCCTTATCAAGAAATAAACACTTTTATATTACGTCGAATGGTAAAAATGTTACGTTGGACATTACAGTGATGTCGTTGGACATTACAGTGATGTCCAACCTGCATTATTTCTTTTCCTCGCCTTTGATGTGACTTAAATATAATGATTAAAAATAAGTAATTGTAATTTAATGTAATTGAGACAAATTAAATTATAACGGTATCAACATATATTATTATTATTTAAATATAAATGCATAAATTATCATCTAAAAAAATGCTAATGCTTTATTTATTTGGATAGTCTAGAATTCAAAATAGAATTCAGTTCAGAATTCAGAATACAGTATTAAATTTCAGACCTCTCATAAATATTCACTTCTTTTTGGCTAAATTAATTTGGTTTACAATGGAATAAATGTTTCGTAACATAAAAAGTTTTATTTTTACGAAAGTAGAAATAAATTCTGTACAAAACAGTGAAACATATTTTATTACATGTTATTGCCACATGCGAAAATCAATGCTTGTGCGAGAAAATTCTCGAATTTGAAGTGTCAGTGTTCGTTCATTCATGAATAAAACAGACTCGTTCTAGATATTTGGAATTGCTAGCGCTGTGCTTGCGAACAAAGAAAACTATATTTAATTATATTTTACACCGGTTACGAAGATTGCCTAGTGATAATTATACTTTGTGAATTGTAAAAATTAAGCTAAAAAGCAAATCATGGAACAGGTAAGGAGGTTATGCCGACTCCGACTACTGCTATCGAGTAGGTACCGGATAGGAGTTTAAAAATTGTAAAAAAAACTTGTTTTAGGTAAATCAGCTTAAGGAGAAGGGTAATGCGGCGTTGTCTTCAGGGAAGTACGATGAAGCCGTCGAATTCTACACGGAGGGTATAAAATTGGACCCTAAGAACCACGTTTTGTTCAGTAATAGGTCGGCAGCGCATGCGAAAGCTGGGAATTACGCGGCGGCGCTCGAGGATGCTAACACCACTGTGTCTATTAACCCGTCTTGGAGTAAAGGGTATTCTAGAAAGGGTAGTGCCTTAGCTTACTTAGGAAGACACGATGAAGCCATCGCCGCGTATGAGAAAGGCCTGGAGCTGGAACCTGGGAACCAGCAGTTGGCTTCAGGGCTCGCGGAAGTCAAAAAACAGGCCGAAGAAGCTAGGCAAAGAACAGAACAGCTGTTTGAGAAGCTCCGAGCCAACCCTGTGACCAGAGAATGGATGAAGGATCCGGAATATGTGAAAATGGTTCATGTAAGTCACACATACTATACATTTCACTATTATAAACTATTAAATTTTCCTTTCGCTTTATTTTGACCAATTTGATGAGTCATTCAAATTACCTTAGGTATAAATTTAGTCTTTATATGTACCACATAGTATGTGTGAACATTTTATGTGTATCTATTATGTACAGGCCCTCCTATCGACTGAGAATCTCTAGCATACTCCAGTGTGGCTTGGTAGCCCTCCAATGTCTCCAGGTAGAAGTTAGAGGCCAAGTACTTACATACTTAGATATTTTTAACCACAACCGACCCATCTTGCGATTTTATTGCACATTTCACAACAGTACAGTAGACATAGGTTCATAATTGTATGTACTGATATACAATTATGAATCTATGTCTTGTGCCAAATAAATATGTTTATCAAATATAAGAACAAAAATTAGACGTCTTATTTAAAGCAAAATTCTACTAAATCTTTGTAGAAAGATTGGATGTACATTGATATTCTTGTCATTTTCTTTTTTTGACCATGTTTTAAAAGATTTCTTACATGATATATAATTATTAATTCTGTGGTGACTTTAAAATCATAATCATTTATAGATTTATTTGACAAATTCTCAAAAGGCAATTAAATTTAGTTTTTTCATATTCACCAATTGTTTAACAAAATAGAACAATTCCAAAGACATACAAATATTGATCTCTGTGTCCATTGTTATTTGTATGGCACCTAAAAGGTTAATTTATGTTGATTAATTGATGCTAAAGTCATTCAGTTTCAACATACTGTTGAACAATTGGTATGTTTTCTCACAATTCGCTAGATCTGATTTAAAATAGGTTGTAAGATTTAGTTGAATTGTAATCATTAAATAAACACTGATGTAATAGCAACTAAGGCAAGGCATTAAAAGAAAAACTACTTGCTTGAAGATGGTCTAATGATTACACCTATGTTATATATATAGATTAGGCTCTTGTTTATATATATTTTTGAAGGTGGTAGAACTCTTTATGGTTCGACTCTGGAAGCACCAATGACACACCTACTTCTGCCTAATAACAGCAGCATTATGCGCTGTTGTGTTCTGGTCTGAAAGGTGTGGTAAGGGAGACATACTGTTCCGAGGCATTCCAACTCAGTCCTCAGTAGCAACGCATCTGTGGCTGTGAGGTGAGACTTTGATCTTACCTAGAGTTGATTACAGATGTACATGGGCAGCAGTAGCCACTTACCATCAGGTGGGCTGCAGGCTCATTTGCTAATTCCATATGATAAAAAAAAGCAAAGAAAAAAATTGTATTTTTGTCGTGTAGTTCAACTAATATTCTTCTTTTGCTGGAAACCATTGTTGAGCTTTAGTTTTATGGATACAAATGTTTACAAAATGTATGATAGTTATTGAATTTTGACCACTGACCAACACTAGTGTCCCTTGGGGAATATCTTGTAATAATTATTATGGAAAAGAAGAAAATCCTATTTCCTTAATGCTAGATTTCAATAAAAAAATGAATAAGTGTGAATTGTTACAACAGTTCTAACCTTATGATATATGAGTACATTCATATCATTTGTTCACTAACAATGGTCAAGAAACCATTAATTATCACCTTATCAGTTTCTGTCACCACAAAGCATAATTATGTGTATTATATATAAAATTTCTAGAACAGAGAGCTGCATTATATTACTGATATAAATTTCTGTCCCTACTTTGGGGGTCCAAGTTTTGAACGTCAGGCATACAATCACATTTCAAGTATTTGAAATTAATTTGTTACCATCTTTAATCCAATCGTGAAATGTAGGTAATTAAAGTAGCTATTGTGAGGAAACATATATAAAAGAGATTACTCCATAATATTAGTAATATGTATAAAACATAAATATGTTGAGTTGACTTTTCAATATAAACGTTGAAGTTTAATTTCTCTATTTTATTAGCTTTATTTATCACATTCTTGTCGTGTTGCCGATTATTCTGCGCTTCGGCCAAGAGTCCTGCCGAATATTCGGTATTCGGCCGTATTCGTGGCAACCCTACCGAATACCAAAAGAATATTCGGCGCATCACTAGTCACCGCATATGAAAGTAAGCCAGCGCTTAAGACTGTTGTTATTAGGCAGAAATAGTTGTGACACTGGTGAATCCAGGTTAAATCTCAACAGGTATAATAGGCTATTGTCAGGATTAGTGCTCTGAAGTGAAATTGTAATAAATTTAGGACGATTGATATTATCACCTAGGAATTATGTAATAATCTTCTTTATTGCGATTTAATGTTATTTTATTTGATCAAGTAGTGGGGATATATGTATAAACTATACCCCCGAAAGGGTTATGACTGAGATATTTCCTCCTATTCACAGTAGAATACTAAAAAGAGTAGAATACAAAGTTAATCATAATGTTGCTTTGCACATATAACTACACAATTATAATTCATCAGTTTCATCAAGTTAAAGATATAGTTTTATCCTTATTATATTATTTTACAATTGAAAACTTAGTCCTCTTACTGTTTTGTGGTTAATGGCATTTTAGCTTTTGTTATTCTGACTTAATTCGCTAGAAATATAAAAACAAATCGCATTAAGTTGTAACTGGCTCTACTAAAATTAGAGGTTTTGTGTTGTATTATTATTCATACAAAGCGCCAATGATTGTCTACTACTTTTGAATTGAGTAGGATAATCAGAATTTTTAAAGTATGATTTTTTATCTATACATTTTTCAACACACTTTTTCGTATATTTACAGAATCTTGCTCAAAACCAATTCGACATGTACAGCCTAGACGCTAATATAGAGGACAAGAGAGTCCTCACAACACTTAGTGTAATGCTCGGCTTAGATTTCGCACCGCCCATGGATGTGGACCCGCCGGCACCAGACCCCAAGCCCGCCACGTCGACGAAGAAAGAAGAGCCTCCGAAACCCAAAAACGAGGATTTACCCGAACATCGTAGAAGGGCACTACAGGAGAAGGATCTAGGCAACGATTTTTATAAGAAGAAGGAATTCGAATCTGCTATCAAACATTACAAACGGGCTATCGAGCTGGATCCTACAGACATCACATTCTACACGAACATGGCTGCGGTGTACTTTGAGCAGAAGGAGTACGAGAAGTGTATTAAGGAGTGCGAGAAGGCGATCGATATTGGCAGAGAGAACAGGGCCGACTTCAAGCTTATCGCGAAAGCCTTCACTAGAATTGGTAAGTCACGCCTATTTAAGTATATAATATTGTAGCCACAAGTTTGTGTTTGCTTCAAATTCAAATCGCAGGCACGCTCTGATTTTTCAGTTATGTGTGTATGCGTAAGTTATTTCGCAACAGTAAAGATAAAGGAAACTAATATGAAGAAACCTTCACAGTTCTTAGAAAAAGTTTTCAAAAGTGTGTAAAATCTACCAACTTGCCAGTGCAGTGGACTTTGGCCTAAATCAAGGGGGGTATGAGAGACTCTGACATGGGTCTCCCATGCCTAATCGTGGACAGTAATGGGTTGACAATATGCAAATTAAAGAGGGATCAATACTTCGAAAAATGTTAAGACCTTAATTCCAGATCTTTATCATTACTGTATACAAATCTAGAATTAAGGTCTTAAGAATCGAAGATGAATTGGGACAGAGGCAGGATGATCTATTGTATCCACCTGTAAGTCTCAAAATATTTTTTTACATTTAAATTAACCTTGTACTTAGTTTAAACCACCTTCATAGTACCTACTATTATAGAATTTGGCTTGTCCTCTGTTTTAATCAAAACGCAGCTTAGAACACTGCCCAGATAATGTTAAATGTCATGATTGGATTTTTTAAATGCTGTTCTGTATTTTGAAATTGTTAACATTTAGTTTTTATTAACAAAAACTGATTATTTACTATAAACTCTAACATCAAAGTATTTATTAGATATATATGTTCTATAACTATGAAATATGAAATCAACTTTTTAATATGAATGTATTATTTGACCAGGTAATGCATATAAAAAGATGGAGCAATGGAAGTTGGCGAAGACATATTTCGAGAAGTCCATGTCTGAGCACCGCACGCCAGAGATCAAGACTCTGCTCAGCGAAGTGGAGAAGAGGATAGTCGAAGAAGAGAAGAAAGCCTACATCGATCCCGTTAAGGCGGAGATGGAGAAGGAATTGGGCAATGATTATTTCAAGAAGGGTAAGTTCGTCAACCTATTTTCTTTTTTCTTTCGTTCGTCAACTTGTTTTCTTTCTTTATTTTTATTTCTTGTCAAGAGAATACTATTATTCATATAAAACTTAACAAGAATTTTTGTTTTCATTAAGAGGATTTGGAACAAACATGCAGCCGTTTCTTAGATTAGTTTCCAAGATCTGCATGGATAGACAATATAAGATTATAAAAAACCAGGCTAAGTGCCAGCCGGACACGCTCACTCAGTGTTCTGTACCATTATTAATAGTTACTATTAGACCACAAAACAGTGACTATCACTTCTAGGAGTAAGTTTTGTAGTTTAGGGTGTTTGGGTTTTGGATTATTGTTTGGGTGCTGAACCAGGAAGGAATCCAACCAACTTGCTGAGCGCTTACGATTGTCGAACAAGATCCATTTCTCGTCACAAGTAACAATGCGGTTCAGCATTCCTTCCTTTTGTATGCCTGATGAGCAGTGCAAGGCACGTCTCGACGCGTGCTTCGCGCTGGCGATCATTGAATTCGTCGGGTACCCATTTGTCAAGCTTTTTTACCTTGCCAATTTGACGCAAATGGACCAATATTGTTTCGATGCTAACGTCGAAAATTGCTGCTAATTCAGCCGTAGATTGAGTTGATGATACTCAATCTTCCACTTCCACAATCGCCTTTAATTCGTCATTGTCGACCAAAGTTTTCGAACGACCACGGGGTTCATTTTTCAGGTCAAAATTTCCACAATGGATGCGGACAAACCAATAACGGGTGGTGCGTTCGTTTGTAGTGTTCGCTCCGTAAACGTCGTTGATGTTGCGTGGCGCTTGTGCCGCTTTGTTGCCACGACGGTACTCATATTCCATAATTACTCGAATTTTTAACGTATCCATGATGACGAAAAATGTTCGAATGCGATGAAAACAAAACACTGATTAATAAACAAATGACGATTTAAGAAAAAAAGAAATCCATGTATTTAAGATAAAATTAATTTGAAATTATCAGCCAAAAAAAGGATTTTGATTTGAAATGGCCAGTACGGCAGAACGGCAGTTTCATAGGTATAGACCTAATATATAGGTATTGCATATATTTCTCAATATTTACAAATAATGTACCTTACTGCCAAAGTGCCAATTTAAAATGGTAATCGACTTATTGTTAATACAGGTAGGTATGTAAAGTTATGGCTAATGTCATTGAACTTATTCATATTAATTTGATTTACAAATCTTGTTACTACTTACTGGAAATAGATAGCTTGAAATTGCTAAACTATGAAATAGGTATAATACGTTTTTTGATAAGATTAAATAAGGAGATTGTTATTTAGTTACTCATTTATGCATATTGGATAAAATACTCATAATTTTAAGGTGATATAACTTATCATAGTTTGATTCCGGATGCGACTATCACAACCTGAAAAGTTGAATTGGTGTCCAGAGTTATGTCGGTCACAGATGCCATTGTTCCTCTGAATACTGATGTAAAATCTTTGTTGTAATATCTCGTGAAATTATGACTCTCATTACACCCTTCAAGCTAGGTACATCAGTGCTAAAGACAGCTGTTATAAAGCAAAAATCGGACAAGGATTCCGGAGTCGTTCCATATGTTTTTCCAATTTATATACTTTCAAAACCTGTCATTTCCGATAACACTAGTTAAACTTTTAATAGCGATTTTATCGCTATGAAAATATCCGAGACGAATTGGTCAATGAGGACTCCCACATACTTAAGAGCCTTTCCTGACCGAATTCTAGTTGCTTGTTGAAATATGTATCCAAGAATCTGATATAAAAACTTTCATAAGACATGAAATAGTCACTTGAAGTATAAACATTTATTTTTGACAATAAAATCCCGAAAATATTAAATCCCTATTTAATAATCTACATCTCATTACAGGAGACTACAGCACAGCAATGAAGCACTACACGGAGGCGATAAAACGCAACCCGGACGATCCTAAGTTGTATTCGAACCGCGCCGCGTGCTACACCAAGCTCGCTGCGTTTGACCTGGGGCTGAAGGACTGCGACAAGTGTTGCCAGCTCGACCCTAAGTTCATCAAGGGCTGGATTCGGAAGGGCAAGATTCTTCAGGTGAGCTGCTTGACCTACTTTTGAAGTGTTAAACTTAGTTTAAAAAGTTCAAATTTAATTTATGAGCTGAATTTGCTGGGCTGGGCTATGATTTTAGTTAAGGATATTTATTTAATGTTGGTGGGTAAGAAATTGATTTGACTGATGATTAAAAAACAATAATAAATGGATAGTGGCATAATAAAATTGGAGAGAGACTGATTTAGATTTCTGCCTGGCTGGGTTAAGCTACTTTAAGAGACAGACCGTCAATGTAACTATTGCATTTCATGTTTTCCTTGTCTCCCAGGGCATGCAACAACAATCCAAAGCGCTCAGTGCTTACCAAAAGGCACTGGAGCTTGACCCGAGCAACGCAGAAGCACTCGAGGGCTACCGTGCCTGCTCCACACAGCTCCATTCCAACCCTGAGGAGGTATGTATACATTCCCCTGGTACCAGCAGTTTTACATGACTTGTACACATTTACTGAACTTATAAGGTAGAACGAGTTTGGTTTGACTAGGGAGATACTGTCTCCACGTCTATTTCTAGCATAAAGCAGTCCTGTGTTTCAGAAGTCTCAGTCGTCAGGAGTTTCAACAAAACTGTGATAGACTTCAGATTAGAACCCCTATTCTATTTGAAGTTGCTTACGATTGTTCATATAGAGACTACTTACTATGAGTTTGATTGTGTGCTCTTTTGCTATTTGAATCCTTTTAAAATTTATATTCTCCCATGTAGCTTCATTGAATATTGTGGGTAGATGTTAGTCCAGATCCTGAATCTAGTTAGTAAAAGAATCGTATCTTTTTACTAACCATACACACCTGTTTTTAACATGCTATAACCGCGTAAATGAACGATACAGAAGTTATGGAAATATTTTACATATTGTTATGTTTACCTCAGCAATTATGTCAATGTCGGGCTGCGGATATTTTTTTCGGGATAACTACATCACCAAGAAGACCTTACTAGATAAATATTTAGTACAAAAAATGCTACTTACACGATATTAAATCAAATTATTAAATATATATATTAAATCAAATCATAATCAAAGTAATCATATATTTTTATATAGGACTAGACTTATATATCGAACATACATATACGACGAACCGCGTGGTGGAGAGGTCACCGACACGCAATGGGTCCCGGGTTCGATCTCTGGAGTTTAGATTTCTGTTCTGGGTCTGGGTGTTTGTGTACTCGTCTTTGTGTGTCCATGGCACCCACGACGCAGGAGAAAATCCTAATGTGGGGCTTAGAGTGTAGACAGCGTTTATATATTTTTCATTCATTTTCATATATTTGTATATGGGACTTAACTCTGTATTTTGATAGGTTCGTAAACGCGCGATGGCCGATCCGGAAGTGCAGTCGATCCTCCGCGACCCGGCCATGCGCTGCATCCTCGAACAAATGCAGGCGGACCCGCAGGCCTTGCAAGACCACCTCAAGAACCCCGCGATCGCCGCCAAGATACAGAAACTCCTCGAATCTGGCCTTATCGCCATTCACTAGACACTCCACTTAGCTAATAGGCTGAAATTCGTGTTGGGATGGACGCTTACAGCTCACGTTTTAACAGTGCAGCCAACATGCCAGAGACTGTACCTTGTTCTAACTCGTCTTGTGTCGATGCAACAATTTCAAGCGTATGATGGGCCCATAAATCATCCCGCGATAGGCTAAAAGGCGCTTAGCAATAAAATGCTTCATTGAATGAAACGGGAAATCGTTTGCAGAAGTAAAATAATAACACATTTTAAAAAGTACATAACAGCCAGCATAATTATTTTTCACTTTCTGAAAATTAATAGAATACTTATTTAACTATAACTAAAAAATATGAGAAAAGTCGGTTTCATAATAAAAAAATGGAAAGAAAAGCTACTATCTGGCTTTATTGAATAGACAGAGTTAACAATTATCAGTTATGTAAAAATTGCAATGGACCATACACAATTGAAATAACATTAGTACACTTTTTCCTGAATCCATCATCTTGATTCGCAAAAATGCTAAATGCACCTTTTTAACTATCGAGGGTAGAACAGATTTGTATATGACTTTATTAGGCAATAACTGTGACGATTACATTATGTGCTGATAATTGGTTATATCAAACTATAAAGTGTGCATGTTTGCAATATCCCTTACATGATTCCCTTTCATTATTGTTTGTTATACTCAACAATGTCAATTAATCAACGATCATACAATTTGGTGATGATGGCAAATCGACGATTAGAAATAGTTGCATGGGCCACATCTGTGTTAGATCGAGAATATCCCAGATATCTCATATCCTGGGCAGATTGCTAGCTTTATGTGGACTTGAAGAATTTGTTCACAAGTCTTACAGTCATCTGTTTAATGGTCAAAGACAATACTATGTGTACAATACAAGCAAACGCAAATTATAACAAGTATTCTAAAATAATGGTGATATAATATACACGGCAATATTTGTCGTAAGATCCCAATATGAATGAATATCATATTGCGTTTTTATTTTCAACATTACGAGCATCTCCCCTGCGGTTTTACAGGATTGTTTTACGAAATTAAATGATATATGCATACTGCGTGATGAATAAACTGTGGATGACAAGGGCCTTTTGTGAATTAATCTATGTCCAGTGTACACGGGGAAACGCTAAATTTTGCATTAAACTTGCGTGGTCAATATAGTCACAAGCGAGCGTGCATCCGCACAAGTTATGGCGTATACCTGAAGATGCAAGTGGCACGAATTTTGACCAGAGCCATGAGCGAGCCCAAACCCGAAGGAAAAAGGCCTTCTCTTGGGACAATTCCCCTATGACGCTCTTCACTCATGCAGTGTTCATAATCTCGCGAATTTTCATATATTACGAATATTCTGCAAAACTACAACGTGGATGTCGTGTGATGCATTAAAATGTTTTTAAAATATAGATAGATAAAAATGTTTAATGATTTATGCCTACGGAACAAAGAAATTCCAGATCCATCAATGTCTGGACGCCGCGGCTTCATCTGTGATTATAATAGAATCGCTTGTAATATTGAGTAGGCTCTGGTTATCCATTCCAAAGTAGGCTTTTGAAAGTGTTTTGCTAGCCTAGTGTTAAAGCCCAGTGTTGCACTGTTTTGTAAGGTTTTATTTAGGAATTCAAGAATAAATTAAATTATATGCAAATGTACTGCCTCTGATTGCAATTTTGTAATTTATTCAATAAAGTGTAGGCATCAAGATTTTGTTTCATTTTTCTTCGTTCCTCAAGTATAACTGAGCCTTTTTACTAAATTTCAGTGTGGCCAAAGTTCCGACTGACGATTTGAAAAATTTGGTTAATTGTTTTTTGTTATTGTTTATATACAAACAACTTTTAGAGATCGTGGCAATTATTTGCAATTTTTAAAAAATTATGATTGTGAAATTAACCATCGTCATTACGATGACGGACATTCCTTACAGTTAGCTAATAAATCATAAAGTTTATTGCATCATGTGTCAGATAGGATGTTCAGAACAAAGGATGGTGTAGCAACATGAAACCCTGCAAGGGCGCTGCAATGGAGTAGATGTGAGTTAACAATTTATACAGTGTAAAGTTAAGATTAGGAATTGAAATACATAATTTACACAAAATGGAAATTACAGTGCTAGTGTTCAACTAAAGATCAATTTTTGGCCGAAGCCAAATTCGTCTATCGTCACAACCTTCGGCCGAAACCGAAGCCGAA
>MOOZ01000714.1:761390-774978 GCA_002930495.1 Cecropterus lyciades | reverse complement strand
TTTTTCGGATATTCCGTATCACACCTTATGTCATAAAGGAAAACTAAAACAACAATGTAAGCTAATTAAATAATAATAATAATAGTAAAGACAATCAATTCAACATGAAAAACATTTCATTTCATATCTTAGACTAAGGTATTACTCGCATTATGTCAAAAATGCAAAATAACAAATGATTACAAAATGGCAAAAGAGCTAAATTTCATAACAAGAAAACGAAGGTGGTAGAACTCTTTGTCTTTCGACTCCGGAAGCACCACCGCTACACCTATTTCTGCCTAATAACAGCAGTGTAAGGAAGACATACTTTTCCGAAGCATTCCATCTTAGTTCTCAGGGGTAGCAACGCATCTGTGGCTAGCCTTTGATGAGACTTTGACCTTACCTAGGGTTAATTACAGATGTCCATGGACGGCACTAGCCACTTACCATCAGGTGGGCTGCAGGCTCGTTTGCTACTTCCATACTATAAAAAAATATATATCAAAAAAGGCAAAATTATTTCAAAATTAAATTTCTGAACCATTCGAAACGTACAAGTTACCAATTATACAGTTAAATAAACGGCCATGTGATTGCGAGGACAGTAAAAACTTGTACTTTTTGAAACTGACATTATTTTCGATTTTTTTCCTTCTTCAGGTACTTAAACCTCCATAAGGCTGGTGAAGTCACAGTGCAGGGCATCGATGGCGTTCAGTATGCAGCTAACGACTCACTTTTCGACAACGGTTACAATTATCCTAAAATGGTAAGCTATTTTTCATTAGCATTTACGTGTGAAAAACAATTATAATTTCCACTCATTTACACCAGATCATGAGGCAAATACGTTTGCTATTTTTTTTCATAATATAAAACTTGTTAACGAGCAGTCCCTTGATTGTAAGTGGTCACTGCCGCCCATGGACATCTGTAAGTGACTTCGTATAGAACAGAGGTTCTGTCATAGATGCCTCGCTACTCCCGAGGACTAAAATGGGCGCCTAACATGAAAGTGATCCGACAACCACACCCTTTAAGCGAAGCGTTAGGTGTGGCGTAAGTACCTTCCCCGGTCGAACTATATTCGTTCTACCATCTTGTAAAAACCTTGTAGTTCGCCGAAAATTCCTTGCCGGTAAGCTAATCGTTCGACGCCTTAGTTTGTTGTCAAAAGTCGACCGTAATATCTTTTTCATTTGTGCATTATGTTACGTTTTTATAACATTGCATTATTATGTATTAATGACATGGATCCGGGGTTCATTCGATTTCCTTGAGAATCGTCCGGGTTAAGGGGATCCCTCGAGGCCCGAAATCCGGGCCGAGGTGGCAAAATTTCTTTTTCGTAATAACCGGTATTTTTTGGAAAAAATCTTTGGAACTCATGTTGCGCTCCCGGGCGACACATTATTCAGATTTGGCGACCTTCTGTTTAGCCGACTAAAATTTAAAAACGGGTGGGCGGTGAATTCAAGTTTCGCACCGGGCGGCACGAACCCACACTACGCCACTGACCTGGAGGGTGAAGCGTCGCAATACTAGCATGATACGTAAATAAAATGTGAAGTGTCGTCCCAGGCGTGCTACTGCGACGAGGTGCGCGACGCGGACTGCGTGCCGCCGGGCGCGCTCAACGTGTCCGCGTGCCGCTACGGCGCGCCCGCCTTCGTCTCGCTGCCGCACTTCCTCAACATGGACCCGCACTACGCGAGGAAGATCGACGGCCTGAAGCCCACCCCGTGAGTGATCGATCTACACGCACACACACACAAACACGCTTTTTACACTCATAGCCTCACAGTAGGATTTCTCCTGTGTCGTGGGTGCCATGGACACACAGAGACGAATACACAAACACCCAGACCCAGAACAGAAACCTAAACTCATCATTCAGATTTCTGTCTGGCCGGGGATCGAACCCGGGACCCTCTGGATCTTTTGTTACCACAATTTTTGCAAAATAAATATTCATTCATTCATTCGTTCACTGCATGTCAGACCGGTATGGTGACCGCTCCGCCACGCGGGTCGTCAAATCTAGCGGATCTACGTTTACCCTTTAGGTCTTAACGTGGACCCGCACTGCGCGAGGAAGATCGACGGCCTGAGACCTACTAAGTGAGTGATCGATCTACATTTATCCTTTAGGACTTTACATGGGCCCACACTACTCGAGGAAGATCAACTGCTCATATCTACGCTTCATATTTTTACCCCTTTTGGTCTTACGTCTTACGGATTTAAAGCCATCTAATGTATGCTCTATTTTAGCGGGTTGCAAATATAGATCCCCACCACGCAACCAAGGTCGACGGGCTCCGGTCCGTGCCTTGAGTGATGTTTATCATTTTAGTTTTATTAGGTTTTGATTCAGGTTGATGGCGTTGACTAGATTGACGGAAACAAGTTTAATGATTGAATAGCTTTAATTTTAGCATGCTGTGTTTCTGAACTTAGGTTCTATTACCAATAAGTTCAGGAGACTCAGGCCCACTCAGTGAATCTACATATACATATACATACTACATATCAATCTACATTTTAACACCTTTTGGATCTAAACATGAACGACGGAAATTAATGCACTCAAAGTTACTGAGTGACTAGCAATGATTCATCACTTTAGCAGGCTGTGCTTCGTGGCTTATGCCCTGTAAAACGAGTATACTTGCTTTTCCTTTTAGTTTTAGCAGGCTTTGATCCAGGTTGGTGGCGTGGATAAGATGGAGGGACGGATGTCTTCTAAATGAGAATCAATAATTTTTGACTTTAGCAGGCTATTAAAAGTAAGGTGGACGACATCAGACCCATCGAGCAAGTAACGAACAATAAAAGCCTATGACTAATATGTAAAAGCCGGTTATGAATACAGTTATTGATATGTTTATAGTCGCGCTTATGTCTGTGTTCGGCGAGTATCTAAATGTTGGATTCAATGTATGATGAAAAAAGATTTTTTAGTAACAGCGTATAGAAAAGAACGACATTTGCTGCCAAGCAAACTGATGACTCATCCTTCTCCTCAATCTAATATCATTGTGACCTGTTCGGGAACAGAAAAAATCTATAAACTTACTCCTAAATATTTTGTTTACTAACTTTTGACTTATTTCGAAGAATTTGTATCCGCAAGTGGATAATTGACATTTTTCATACTATACGTAACGGTAAGGCAGTTGGGCTATTTGATTGAAACTAGTCACTGTTGCCTGTAGACTTACTACACCATGGAAGTTGGCAATGCATCGCCGACTACAGGAGATAAAGGTGCAAAAAGTGCATCATTGTTTTAAGGTTCACGTCATAGCGCTCCAAGATTGTTGTCGAAAGATATGATATGATATAATTAAACCAACACTTAATAAGAAAAAAACTTGAGAGGTGTCAAGGGACACCCGGATGGAACGAAGTTCCTTTCGATTAATTAGTGAAGGAATTGTAATAAAATTTTATTTTTTTTAAGTTTAATATTATATTTAATAATAAATTTAATACACTCAACAAAATAAATAAATAACTAAACTAAATAAATAAATAAGAGAGAGAGAGAGACAGACAGAGAAACATGCGACGCCGCACAGCTTACAATAGCTTACTATAGCAAAAAGTGTCGTGACAACTTTTCGTAAGAATTTTTTCCGTCTAGCCCCCTTTCACAACGATAAGGAACTTCGTTCCAAAATGAACAATATGTGTGCATTTCCAGGGAACATAACTTCAAGCTAGCGTTGGAGATGTTCACGGGAATCCCGCTATCGGTGTCCGCGCAGCTGCAGATCAACATTCTCGTCCGCCATGTTGGTGGCATCACGTAAGATTTTTTTTAATTAATTCACGTACACGTGTCTCTTAACCCTTTGCGGTAAATCCCCGGAGGCAACACTATCTATTTCACACTACCTTATAACAGTGTTAGGTGCTACTGTGTTCGGTTTTAAACGGTGTGATAAGGGATATTCTCAGGGGTAGGAGTAGCTGGTCTACTTTATCTATATGTCGTGGATAATAACTTATGCGTTATTAGGATATGATTTTGATTGTTATTTGAATAATAAAATGAAGGGTAGTTGTTCTGACGAATAATAAAAATGTGGGTGGATGTTTTTTTGATTAATGATAAAAATGAGAGTGAAGGCCGTACCGCCAGTATGAAAGGGCGGCACGTGGACGGAGTCGAGAAAAAAAAAACGCTCCTGCCTGACTGCCAAAACTGCCCCTAGGACCCACTCGTCTCTACGAGAAGCGGATGATCCCTCGTGCGAAGGGCAAGGCCTTCATCACGATTCCGCTGGGCCCCACAAGGGCCTGCCGCGATGAAGCCTGCGAGTCGTCTCAGTTCAATTCGGTTCAGTTCAGCTCGCTCGTCTCAATTGTCTCATTTGAGTTGTCGGAACGAAACTGTTGGTTTGCCCTGTGGTGCTGTGGATTATTGTTAGCTTTACTCGACTCGCTTTACAATTACCATGAACCCGTTTCCACCGAATACGTACTATGCTGACGGTATTGCCGCTCGCTCATCCATGGCCGTCATATGTTAATAGATGCGATTATAGAGTGGTGTCAGATGGACTGCTTGCTGGTTTACTACTTTAAAATATGTTGTCTTGTCTAAATACTGCTTAATCCTTCCCCTGGCTGAAACGGACCAGTTACAGATCTTTCTTTCACGGATATCCACGGATACGGATAACTGGTACAGTATTAACACGCAATATGTCGTTTCGTGTTAGTAACTGCGCCAGTTATCCGTGTCATTGTCCGGCCTAACGGTTGAAACTCTGCCCCTCATTCGAAGGTCCGTGGTTCGAATCCCAGGCACCACTGATTTTCTAAAATGATCCACGTATTAGCTAAATTAATTATCACTGCTTTGCGGTGATTGAAAACTTCGTGAGGAAACCTGCACACCTAAGAGTTCTCCAAATAATGGAGTTCTGAAAGGTGTGTGTAGTCTACCGATTTACGCTTGGCCAGCGCGGTGGACCTAAAACTCTCATTTTGAGAGAAGACTCGTGCCCAGCAATGGGACAATAATGGGTTGACGATGATACAAGTTGACTTATTGTGCTTCCAGGCTAAACAACCACCTGCCCGACCCTGACACGATGGTGCCGATGTTCTGGTTCCGGCAAGAGCTGGTCATGGACGAGGAGTTCGCTAGTCTGGCACGATTCGCCCTCAACCTTCGCTTCAAGGTTCCGTACGGGTTCTACGCGCTCACTGTGAGTATTAGCTCTTTTTACCCGACTGCTTTAGGAGGGTGTTGTATTTTGAGCGTATGTATGTGTATGTGTTTTTCAATCTTTTTCATGACACGATCCCCCTAGTATAAAAAAAAAAACGTATAAGATAATGGGTTTCTTAATATATCTATCTTTTTAAAATGTATTGTTTTTTTTTTTTTTATTGAAGTACCCTAGTTTTCGCGACCCCCCTACATAGGCACCTTCTGGGGGGTCGCTACCTACAGGTTAAAAAACATTATGTATGTGTTTATATATACCAGCTGATAAAACCAGTGTAGTTCGTCCGGGGAAGTACCACCGCCACACATAGGTGTGGCGTTAGATATAGATCTAGCGTGGAGTAGTTCATACGTTTAGGTAGAAGGGTGTGGTTGCCGTCTGACTTATGTATGAAACTCCAGGGTAGCAACGTATTGTGACTGTCATTGACTTCACATAGAATCCTTGTTTTAGGTCATTACAGATGTCGATGTCCGGCAGTCATATATAAAAGAGTATTTATTATATACTATTTGTATGTATTACATAAAAATATTTACAGGCACTCGGAATAGCTGTACTTGCCGTAGGTATATGGATACTGGTGAGGAAAATATTGAAGTCGCCGGACACCACACCCATTTTAGTGGAGAGAGACACCTCGTGAGGTAACTTGGAGACAAGAAGCCGGCCTTGGACCAAATATTTTAGTATTGCATAATAAAGATATTAACGTTCATAAAAAATTCTGACCCCCCAAAGTTGAAAAGCCGCATGTAGCAAGATATCAAAAGGGAGAAAAAAATATAAATTGAATTTAAGTAAAGTGAAATAATAACATGTAGAAATTGGAAATAATAGCAATGATAATTCGTTTTTTTCAAACGAAAAGAATATTTTAAATTATTCATTTAAAATGATAAATAGTGTCTCACCTTAGAAAGAATCTGAAAGAAATTATATTATCTAATACTACCTTAAATGAATGGACCAAATTTTCTAGTTATATTAAAATTGCAACGGATGGAGATAGAAAAATAAAAAATATTGACAGATACGCGATTATTACTAAATCCGTCAATATATGGCTTAGATTTTGAAGAAATGATAAATGCGACTTTTGAACTATTGCGGTAGAATTGTAATTAGTGGAGGCAGGTTAAGATAGTTTAAGGCGTAATAAAATGTTATTTATATGGAAATCTAGATCAATTTGTTCTGTAAATGTATATGTAACAATCGTTGATCTATATATTATCTACTAATGGTCTATCGGTAAGGAAAATCATCAGAATTAAACGTACTACAATATTTTACTTTGTAGCACTTTTACTGTGTATAATTTTCCTTAAGATTCAACACTGATCTTAGTACGAGTTTATAACGTTCCTCAAAACAATAATCGTTTACGTTTCAGCCCATTTATTTCAATGTACATGAACTTTGCAATGATTCGCAAAAACGTAAAGCATGATTGTTTTGAGGAAACGTAATAAACTCGTGCTAGGGGATAAAAAAAATGGTGTATCTCGTGATACAATTATGAAAGAATTACTGCAGAAGTAATTAAATGTGTATATTTTATAGGTTTCAATTTGTTCATGTTTTTTTTGATAGCAGCTTTGAAATAATAATATTTTATTTGTTATCACAATAGGATAAGTAATCAAAGTACCTAACAATGGCTGCATTGCTGAGCAAAGTTGCCTTCGATTTTTTCGAAAAGTTTTACACTTTTACAAAAATATCCATTTCCAAAGTGAATGGTAGGTATGCATAATTAGTCAAATAAATTGTGATATGTGACGTTAAAGATCTAAATTAGATTATTGTTAACGAAGAATTTGGATCTTTACGTATACCAGTAGTATGCTAGCTTTTAAACCTTTTCTATCTAAAAGACAAGATAATATCAGAGAAGTTAAACCCATTAAAATGATATGGATTTTGTCCTGTATTGTACATGCCATGGACACACAGAGACGAATACACATACACCCAGACCCAGAACAGAAATCCAGATTCATTATTCAGATATCTGTCTGGCTGGAGATCGAACCCGGGACTCATTGCGTGTTAGACCGGTGCGATAACCGCTCCGCCACGTCGCCTTAAAATTATTACATTAATTCATACATCGGTCTTCTCTGGTCCACTTTTGGACAAAGGCCGACATCATGCAATTTTTTGCCAACAGAGGGTGTTGATAGCACGCTGTAAAACCCTGATGTCCATTTCCTAGATTGTCCCTTAGATGCCTCCAAGGGCATTCAAGTTGTGTGTTAAGGGACACTTATCCGAGACATTCCAACTTAGTCCTCAGGGGCAGCAACGCACCTACGGCTAACCTCAGATAAGATTCAGATTTTATCTGGGGTTGATAACAGATATCCAAAAGAAGTCACTTACCAGCAGGTGAACTGCATGCTCGCTCGCTACTTCCATATTATAAAAAAATGAGATGTTTTAACCACATGTCATTATCACACATCTTAAACTCTCAAATGACTCTTTCATCGGCATATATTAGAAAGAGAGGATGCCGTATTGTCTTGTCTCGTTGGATAGATTTGCAATATGATTCAATTGTTACTATAAGTAACCAAATATTATATTTTTTATCTTTAGCTACAATTTATTTCATAGTTTTATGTAAATCTTTTAGCATTTTTGTTTAGATAACAAAAATACTATAAGATTATCTAGAGTGGAAAATGTAATACTTATATGTACTCGTACTTCAGTTGATGTAACTGTATTAAACGCTTTCTACACTCATTGCCCCACAATAGAATTTTTTCCTGTGTCGTGGGTACTGTGGACATACAAAGACGAATACACAAACACCCAGACCCAGAACAGAATCTAAACTCATCATTCAAATGTCTGGCCGGGGATAGAACCCGGAACCCACTTCGTCTCAGACCGGTATGGTGACCGCTCCGCCACGTGGGTTGTCGAATGTATTTTAATAAATATAACATGAAATGAACTTTATTTAATTAGGGCTCGACTATATTATAGTCGTAAATTAATTTTAACTTAAGCATAATATGTTTATATATTGAATATCATTAAGTTTATCGTAAATTGTTGTTTTTTTTCTTTAATTGTTACAATTTCCTTGAAATAAATTAAAACGACATGTCTTTATTTTCTATGGGCTTACGGGCTCTCATACAAAGTGTCAGTTACAATATTTTTTCTTACACTACCACCGGATCGGAACACGACCTCAACAGAAGATGCGGCAAGAAACTCAGCTCAGTTTATCTTATCGTATCTTTTTTTTTGATTTTCTTTTTTTGGATATACTGTCAAATCATGTAGAAAGATATTATTTCGATCATTATTTTCTATTTAAGACGAAAAAAAGGTTTATATGACGCAAGTTGCATTACACTCGGCTGTAGGGCAAGTGAAAAGTGAAAGTTTTTAATATCTGATTTTCATTTTTAAGGGCAACTTTATTTAATAAATTCATATTTGTTTTAAGTTTATTATGTACAGGTGTTTATGTTTTATTATTAAACTATTAAACATAATGTTATAATACAAATTATAATTGCAGTAAAAGTTGCTTCTACCATAATATACTTAATATATGTGATGTTATTTTATAGACTTAACATAGCTTTAATTTGCAATTTGTTTATTTCACACGGATTGATTCGTTTTGCCAAAATATCTTATGTCTTACACGTTTTATTTTGGAGTTTACTCCTCATGAATCGATTTTCGTAAAGGCGCCCGGTATGAGAAGAATATCTAGGTAGGAGTAAAATCTAGTGATCAAATGACCTCGTTACCATTTTGGTTCGCAACCTATTGAGCGCACCTTTCCCTAGATGGCGCTGTTTACAACAATTGAAACTTATTTAAATTTAATTTTATTGCGCCTGTTTAGACAATCGTACTTAAGGAGTAAACTCCAGTGTTGCGTCGGAGCTGACACAAACTTTTTTCTGTATAATAAATATAGGTTTTAATATGGTTATGGGTGGTAAAACCCATTGTGGTTCGCAAAGGGATCGTCACGTCACCTGTTTTCCCTGATAATACTAGAGTTAATTGCTGCTGTGTTCTGGTTTAAAGGGTGTGGGAAGGGTGAGTCATTTGTACGATGCGCTACAACTCAGTCTTCTGGCAGGCTGTCTTTACGCCTCTGTGGTGGACCTCAGGTAGGTTTGACCATGAACGTAGTTATAGCTTTGAGGGGGGAAAGTAATGTCGTTATCACGGTTGCCGGAGGAAAGGTCGGCAAATCCCAAAATTTTTCAGACCCTATAATAAGAAGAAGTCCAGAATAGCCTCTGGAATTGATCAGCGCAAAAATAAGGGTCTTCTTATGTGAACATCGGGATGTCCGTATGAAATAAGTAAGTGTAATTTTTTCCCTGTAGTAAGAGATGAGGAAATCTCTGAAGATTTTTATCGACGTTATTTTTTTAAATTATGTTAAAACACATGAATTGTAATGTTATTTTCGCTAACTTTTTGAGGTTAAAATACTGAAAATTTAATTGCATAAAAATAAACCTTTCCTTGACATATTCTTACAACAGAACACAGAAGCAATAAGTTCTCGAAAGAACGTTAATCTTATATATGTGTATCACGGTTTTTTTTAAATTGTAGGGGTGTGCGAATAATTCGAACTAACGAATTATTCGTTCCGAATCGAAAATTAATATTCGATACGAAACTCGAATCGAATAATTCGTATTTTTTTAAAGTCCCCGAATAATTCGTATAAAGTTGGAAAAAATGTTGAATAATTCAAAGAGTTGGGAATATTTTTTTTTTAGAATTAGTCGCGATTTTTTTTATTATTCGTATTTTTGAGTGGTTTTTCTCTGAAAATGAATTTCACTGATTCAACCAGTCAATATACTCAGGCGCATGCGTGTAGATACTCTATTCACTGAATAAACCAGTGAACAATAATTCCAATGATTAACCAGTGAAATTTAAATTGAAAACAATAGAAAATCCAGTGATATTTCAATAAGCCGCGAATGAATTTCGAATAATTTACGAATTATTCGAAATTTTTCGAACAATTCGAAATATTACATTCGAATTTCGATTCGAATAGTAGTAATATTTGATTCGATTTGATTCGATATTTGCGCACTCCTAATCAATAGTAAAAAACTAATATTCGTTTAAGGATAAAAGTTAAGAAACGTATCTATAACGTAAGTGTTGACTGTTAGCGGGTTTTATAAACGAATGCAATAAAATGTTGAATTTATGAGATATAGTTTTATTTTACTTATAATTTCTTATTTTAGAATTTTCTACTATCTATACTATAAGTGCTGTCATTGCGTGCCGGTTATAGAAACTGACGACGGGTATGCAAGATTTATGTATACAGCTTGTTATTTATTAAATAATTATTGAGATTTAACTTTAATTTTTGAAATGTGAATGTGGGAATAATTTCGTATTTCTAAAAACTAAATCGATGACTGTTTTGTCGGAAAACGTACGAGTCTACATTTTGTAGAAATAATAAAATTGTGATCGCGTTTTAGTTTTTTTTTAATCACGCGGTTATTAAAGGGACGTAACATTTCTGTTTCTTGTATTCTAGCGTGAAATCAACGCTTCTGAAATTTCTACACGATTGACTAATATTAATAATTTCTAGTATGTAATTCAATTTGCTGAAATTTGGAGTTCGGTCCTTTTCATTCTCAATGTGCGATATAGTATAGCCGCCTTATGCAACACCCCCGTAACTCTTGCTTCTGATTTAAAATTACAATTTGCATAACATTGTCTATCTATCTATAAAATAAGAACGCTACGAGCTGAAGTTAGATGGGTGACCGTTAGTGGTCAAATGAGCTTCTTATAATTTGTCCTGCTTGTCATCATTTGATATCATTCGTTAAACTGTCGGATGGGATTTGAAAACTCTCCACACGGGATGGCCATATTAATCTGTACCTTACTCTTTATGGCATTAGTGGAGAGACGTACCCAGTAGCGACCATACAAAGATACTCACTTCTGGATAGCGACTTTATCACATTAGAGAAATGTATGATACATGGTTGGAAATAAAACAAACGAACCCAGGACATATTTATATTACTTAACTTAAAATATATTTACATGTCAATAAATTATATTCTTAAATTTAACTTAAATAATATCTTTAAATGCTGTAATCGCGACGAATACTTGTTTATTACATGTAGCTAACATGTAATAAACAAGTATTAAAATAAGTTAAAAAAAAACTTTGTGCCTATCTATGACCATAATAGAAAATAAATATTGTACCATAATATAACAAACAATAACTAATCAAAACCTTGAGCATTCATACATATTACAAAATGATAGTCGTCATAGAATGTTGCCGATATTTGACAAAATAAAAACAAAAGTAAAAAGTTAGAAAGTAAAAAAATGGCCATATCGAAAAATGTTGGACGGAAATTAAATAAATAAATAAACGCTTTCTTCACTCATAACCCCACAGTAGGATTTTCTCCTATGTCGTGGGTGCCATGTACACATATATGAATACACAAACACCCAGACCCAGACCAGAAATCTAAACTCATTATTCAAATGTCTCTCTGGCCGCGATGGAACCCGGGACCCACTGCGTATCAGACTGGTATGGTGACCGCTCCGCCACGCGGGTCATCAAATTAATAGGTATATATAAATTTCTTATTTACTTACCTTATAGATAGGGTAAGTAAGTCCCTTCACGTTTTTTCTTTTTAAATTAGCTAAAACATATTATTTTCTAGTCAATAAATAGATAGTGAATCGAATAAAGGATCTGGCTTAGTTAAGCGGGTCCCCTTCCACCGCGACAGTTGTACCTACAATAGTATAATTTTAATGAGCAAATGTTGTATTTCTAAAATAAAAATATAGATGTCACTGATGGTTCTTCAGTGGCTGCTTTTGACTTTTTTAAATGTTTCTTTAGGTACTTTTATTTTTCTTTGGTTTTTGTTTTATTTTTAATATTAATCTTTACCTTAAAATATGTAGATATATAAATTTGGTTTTATTTTGTTAAAATATTTATTTATATTGGTGTTTTTCAGAATTTACATCACATTGAATGACGCGTTATCGATATTTAACATTTCATCTAGCATAGTTTTTGTCAATTTGACTGATTTCAAAAATGGACTGTTTCTGTAATACGTATTACATGTCATTCTTTTTCATGGTACGTCATTTTGTGAAATACACCTCGTATTTCACAATATTCGATTGTTCATCCCCACTTTCACGTCCCGTACCTAGTACATGGCTGAACTAATATTGATAAAATATATGTAATTGTAATATATAGGTCATTCCCTTTCATTTGATGCTCTACTTGGATATATTTGACAAAATTCGATTATTTATCCCCAGTTTTATCCCACATACCCAGTAAATGGCTGAACCGATTTTGATAAAATGTCTAGAAAATATCGCTGAAAAATAAGTTTTAAGAAAAAAGGATTTAAATTGGTTTACTCGTTAAGGAGCAGCTACGATGCCACAGACATACACGCCATATCAGTCCAACTTTGCGTCGGGGGTTAAAAATAATTTGGAGCACTGAGAATAAGTTAGGAATTTTCTGTTTGTTTGCATGTTTGAAAAGGCATCAAACCAAAAATACTGAATTTATTTACAAGATTGAAAATATACTTCTAAAACATATACACACACATGAAAACATAGAGATAACATTTGATGTTTTTCTTTCATCAAAATATGAGTGGGTGTTATGAAAAGCTATAACATTTTAAATGTTACATGGGCACAGCCAGTCTTTTACTAATATTATAAATGCGAAAGTTTGTGAGGATGTATGTATGTTTCTTAAGCTTTCATACAAAACTACTCGTTGGATTTCACTGAAATATGCCATACGGATAGTTTACGACTTTTATTAACACATAGGTCAGGAAAGCTTGGGAGCTTTCCTTACCCTTTTACCTTACTGGGGTAAGGTTGTGTTTAAGAAGCTTGTTCGAGATAATTACCTGAACACTTCTATTGGTTCTTAATAATCTACAGTTTTATTATATATAGTATTTATTTGTTTACAGATTTATGTATAGTATGTATATATTTTTGTTATTTGTGTATATTTATGAGTTAGTATCTATATTATCTACAAACCTGCAAATTTTCTAGCCACCTAAGGTTGACTGGTAGAGAATACCATGAGGCATTAAGTTTGCCCTTTTGTAACTTTTATTTTTAAGATGCAGTAAAGAAATAAATAAAAAAAAAACAGGTTACTTATTACTGTGGTAAACGTGACCGAAGCGGAAATATGCTACTCTTCAATATTCAGATATTTTTTCAAAGTAGCACATCAACATGCA
>MOOZ01000714.1:707971-722120 GCA_002930495.1 Cecropterus lyciades | reverse complement strand
TCAAAATCTGGGTTTTTTTTCTAATGAGAGCTTCCGCTGCATGCGCTGCGTAAACGGTTAGTTTCGTAAAAAATATGTATGAAAGAATTAATCCCCTTTAAATGTCCTAAAAAAAGTCAGCGACAGGAGATTATTAAAGGTATAAAATTTCGGTTAATGTATAAGATTTCGGTGTCACGTTACATTTATTTTAAACGCGGGTGAAACCGCGGGCTCAGCTAGTTGATAATAATATCTCAGTTTAATAGTGAAGTCAACTAAGTTAATGAGGCATTTTAGTTTTTGACTTCTTGTTGTTTTGTATTTATAAAAGAACAGTTCTTTAAGAACTGCTTTATTATCAAAAAACTTTTGTTTGGTATTTGAAGAAATTAGTTGTTTATTTTATTTATAATTTGATTGGATACGTCAAAGCTTAGCGCTTAAAAGATAAATACGTCAAACAATGTTAGTAAATACATAAAAGTACATTGAAAAAAATGTTTATTTCATAATACCTATAATTATTTTTATTTTTTCTCTATTTATTCAAATATTACGATTATTTGCAAGACTAAACACACACAAAACTGCCAATCACGCGAGATCTCGTAATTAGCAAGACCTCGCAGTATTGATATTCATAAGCTCGAGAGATTTCGCCTGAGCCCCAATTTCGCGAGATTGCATTCCCTATCCGTAACCGTATCCGAAACCGGTACAATATTATTCCTATATTTGTATCCAGATCCGAAATTTCATATCCATAACATCCATGGTCGAAGTATAACTGTTTAAACGTCCATCAAAAAAAAAAACGTGACGAATAGATAACCTTTTTCTTTCAGTCTGTTAAAATTGTTAATGATTCTAATGAAGTCAACTTGTACCTGCCTCAGTTGCCAGGCAACGTGTCAAAACCATCGAATTTGGCGAAGTATAGAGACACTTTTTGTTGACACGGTATTGCTTCAATTGATTACTTATCATTGAGTTGACAGACCTTTAGACCAGTCGGCATCACTCGTAAGTCAGTATCGTTTCATCTATGGTTGAAGGCACGCGTGTTGCAGGGCTGGAAATATCCCTACGCGAAACGAATACGTCCCTTCCCACGATCATTGAGATTTTGAATTGACATTTGGCGAATATTTGACGAACGTGGTTTGTTTGTGATTTGTGTGTGATTTTCTACGAATACAAGTTTTAAACCAACCGGTATCTAGCGTTATCAGGAAGTGTCGTTTATCAAAAATTTGGAAGGTGAGCCCATTTGTGTGGTAATGTACTTGTTCAGTTACATTTTTTTTACGTTATTCGAATTGAATAAATTAACAAGAATACGTTTATAATAAATTAACTAATTAATTACCTCAATATTTACATAAATAGGCAACAAAGATTTTAGTACGTTTTTCTCTTTTATTTGTAAAAGACTTATTTTTATTTGACTGTTAGGTATTATTAAAAAAAACTATGATAGTTTACGAAAAAGATCCCTTATTAGTAACAAGTAGGCGGAAACTAATGTTTGATAAAGCCATGAACGCTATATGGAAAACGCAATGTAATGTTTGAAGTAGCACAATTGTATGATAAGTCTCAAACATTAATAGAAACATAACATTAAATCATATAACAAAGCAGTAATTAAAATAATTTATTATTAACTAAGTAAAATTGATGAGGATGCACCTGTGAAGTAAAAATGTAAAATTGACAAAAAATATCATATGAATGAATTATTATACTCTATCTAATTATTTATTTTGAGAAATAAAGATCTTCTATACTCCTAAAATTAAAAAAAAAACATACTCATGTGCTTTTCTCGAATTTTTAATAACGATTAATGTCAAATATTGGCGCCTAGAAGAATTACGATCTTATCTTAATAAAAAATAGACCAAAGAAATAGCTGCTGTAAAAGCTGGTGGCGTTATGTCTTTAATCTGTTTTACATGATATTTTAAAACTGAAACACACGTGCATGATTAATATCACTTATTTACAATGTTGCATTAAATACTATGTATCTATATTAAAATAGATATGACTATTACGTTTAACAATTTGTGGTTACAACTACGCACTATGCGTGTCGTTGTGTATCAAGTTTTACAAGTAATCAAATCTTCCGTGGTTCGTTGGCCAAGGCACCACCGCCACCTCTATTTGTGTCATAAATAGCAGTGTTAAGCGCTGGTGTGTTTGTGTTTTAAGGGTGCTAAGGAAGAGATACGAGGCATTCCAACTAAGTTCCTAGAGAAAGAAACGCATCGGTGACCGATCTAATAATAAGATAATATGGATGTACAGTAATACCCCAAAGTTACGCGATAGGTGGGACCGATTGATAACCGCGTAAGTCGAATTCGCATAAGTCGGGGTATTATTTCGTTCCTGTATTGTGTATATCAATTATTTTTAATTAGGTCCGAAAGCTGAAGAAAATAGCAAATTAGACAATAAATGGTTATTAAAATCCAAAAATAAACAAATGTAAATTCACGAACTGAAGTTATTTTTACGATTTTAAAATTGTCAAAGGCTTCATAAAATCTAAAAAGGGGATTGGCGACTCGAAATTTGTTAGATTCTCGCAAAATCACCTCTTAACATGCTAATATTATTATTTGTAGAAGAAATTAACTTTCGGTGGAGTCTATACTTTCCAAAAAAAAAAAAATTGAAAATCGCGTAACTCCGGATTCGCGTAAATCGGGGTAGCGTAAGTCGAGGTATATTTATAAATGATAAAATTTAGTAGCATACTTCTTATTTATACACATTTCAATCACATTTCTTCTTTATTACACTTAAACGGCAATTTAATTTTAAGTGCGTAATTTGGTTCTACGATAATATTTGTATTACTATGAAGCATTTGGCTTTATAATGAACTAGTAGGTACATAATTTCACGTGGCTCTAACGATACACGTGCTTTTGTGTTTCAAATACTAATTTACTTCATTTTATAGATATAAGACATAAAAATGAATATATACACTAAATTCAGTCTTACACCCCTTAAAGTTTCTAACCTATGCGTGAATTTTGTTTCAAATCAGTACAGCCGTCACAACGTGGTCATATAGACAAGCAGAGGGATAAACATAAGTCTTTCAATTTCAGTATCGTGTTCATAATTTCAAACACAAAATCAAAATTTATTCATTCAGTACTCTTCGTCAACAACTTATTCGGAAGTTGTTTCGCCATGGCGAGCAAGAAACTCGTTTAATCAAGCGACTTTCCAAAAGAAAGATGTTATCTATTCGTCATGGATTTTTTAACCATACGTAGACCTGTAAATGTATAGATTATCTGCTTTGTCACTATAAATGTATGATGTTTGCAAGGTGGTAGAATTAGATAGGTCCGAAGTTACAACCACCTTATTTATTTGAAGCGTGAAGCAGTTCTTGCGTTTCGGTAGAGTGTCCTTGCTGACTTAATTTTGTTTGAGTCGACCATCTTAGTTCTGTTCAACGCATCTGTGATTGACTTCAGATATGTGCTATATGATTTGTTATATGAAGTTAGTCACAGATGTCCATCATACAGTTCATGGTGACCACTTACCACCTGGTGAACTGTATACTCGTATGCTACATCAGTTTAAAAAAATAATATTCTAAAATACTACATACGTCTGTATTATAATAAGGCATTGAACTTACAATGCAATTACATTTATCGATGTTTTTCGTAATTTGGGTAACTCGTAGAGCCAAAACGATATATGAAGCTATCGAAATCAGTGACAGATTCTAGCTAATTAGTTTATCAAAAGGATAACGATAAAGATTGTTACTGAGTGAAGCCACTGACAGAGTGATAACATTTCATTACACATTTAATATTTAAGATATAACGCTTACTATAATCAGTTACTATAACTTACAATAAATCAGTCAGACCGGGACATAAATCTTTAACGAAAAGAAAAAATAATAATAATAAATGTTAGTTTAATAAATAGTTTAGAAGTCGGCGTTCAACATATTGTTACATTTTTGTTGAATCATGATATAATGCGTTGACTTCAAAATTATGTGTGAAATGAAGATTATATTTAAAATACATTTACTTTTTATTGTGCTGTAAATGTCGGTTGTTTTCTGTTCAAACAAATCTTCACGCTTTTTAATGATACATAATTTATACATACTGTACAATGGGCATTTTTACTATACGTACCGATAGGTGCGATTAATATATTTTTAAGTAAGACTATATATATTAGTGTTTTTTAAAGTGTGGGTCGAGACCCCCTGGTGCTAAGCCACTACAAGAGAGTCACGAAGCCTCAGTAAGTAATGAATACCAAAAAATATAGGTAAGAATATGTGTTCGTGCAAAAGTTTGAAAAACACTGAAGTAGACGATAAGGATGATCGTACTACAATATTACGATTCCGACCACCTTACTTGCTCAACCTTTTAATAATCCAAAAGCTGGCGGCTAGGAAACTTGCCCAAATAAGCCTAAATAAGGCTTGCCGTTGCCGTAAAGTTTTTTATTAGATTAGATTAAATAATTTGTTTTTGACGACCGGTCAGCTTCAGACACGTGGGTTCCGAGTTCGATCCTCGGATGATTAATTTAGATTCTGCCAGAACAAAATCTAAATCCTCTGGGTGTTTGTGTAGTCGTCTTTGTGTGTCCACGACACAGTAAATAAATTAGTTTGGGGATTATGTGTGTATAAAGTTTATAAAACGTATTTTATTTATTTTTTACTTTCCTCATCTTATCGTTATATCATTTAGTAAATCGATATAAATATACTATGTATATATTTATGTGAATAAATAAAATATCATAAGGATTATGGCGTGTTAAACTGATAACATAATAGAATGGTTATTCTTAGTTCACGTACACGTAATTCACGTTATTTATATAATTGTATGCACAACGTAACTAAGCAGATTTGGCAAATCCATGTTAAATGTGTCACCAAAGTTGTTCAAAGTTTAACTTTCAAGGTTACTTATGCTTCCGATTAGCGATTGTATCTTTACAAGTTTTTATTTAACACTAGCTGAGCCCCGCGGTTATACCCGCGTTTAAATAATTTAACTTGACATAGTTATATATAGTCGAAATTTTATATATTATACAAATTTAACATTATAGCATTGTTTCAGAGAGGATTGATAGCAACTGACATTAGGAGCAGTAACGGTGGCTGCGTGCGCGCGCGGTATCTTAGGTTTTATTTTTTTGTGCGGAACCCTAATTACATTTTCTAATAGACGAAGCCTAAGTTACGCCTTATAAAATCTGCTATTCAACAGTGAAAGTCTCATCAAAATCGCTTCAGCGGTTTCAGAGATTCCCCAGAACCGACAGACAGACAAAAAGTTTAATAATTGATGTTTTGTTATCAGTATCGTATACTTCCATATGTCATGATATGAGTATCAAATATAAGGGTATTCTGAAAAGCTTAATTTAAAAATATAATTGCAATTATATTATAATAATTAATTATATAAAATATAATTGTATTTTTGAAGGTGGTAGAGCTCTTTGTGGTTCGACTCCGGAAGCAGTGTTATGCGCTGTTGTGTTCTAGTTTGAAAGGTGTGGTAAGGGAGACATACTTTTCCGAAGCAATTCGTCTTATCCCTCAGGGGTAGGCATCTGTGGCTAACCTTAGGTGAGACTTTGATCTTACCAAGGGTTGATTGATTACAGATGTCCATGAGCGGCAATAGCCACTTACCATCATGTGGGCTGCACGCTCGTTTGCTACTTCCATACTAAATAAAAAAAATATTACGCAAATGATGTAGCATACATCATTTATCTATCTATCTATCATATATCTAATGGTAAGGTTAGATCTTTGCTTTGTTTCAACAAAAATGTGTTTTATCCATTCAGTTTGAACGGTGTGGCAAGAGCACAAGGCATTCGAATTTAATTCTCAGAAGTAGCAAATTATCTAGAGCTTAAACTCTGGGATAGATTATTATCGATATACATGGAAACTGCACTTACCACAAGGTGGATTATATGCTCGTTTATACTAAAAGCTGTGTATCCCTTATCAATCATATTTAGGTAGACATTTAATGAATTAAATGAAGTATTTAATAAATATTAATTGTTAGACTCAAAATTATCATTGCTCTCTAAAAATAAGAAATATAGTAATGCTTAGCATATGTATAGCAATATGGTTAGTATTAGTAACTCTGCAACCATAACATACGATTACTTTACCAAAAATCATTCAAAGCATTCATAGAATTTATCCTGTCAATGATTCTGTTCACGTGTATAAGACGTTCCCTCCAGTCCGTGCCCTCATTGCACTGAGGAGTACCGTCTAACTGGGTAATGACCACATCCGCTGCACGCTGGGAAGACGGATAAATAAATTGTACCTCCAAGGATTGTTTGGTAAATTGCCTGTCACATTATTGTCACAGGAAACCAAGTCCAGCTATTATTTTAATCTGTACCTTTAGACAGTCCTTTAGATGGTCGGGCTACCTGATGGAAAGTAGTTACCGTCGCATATGGACAATATTTCAAACGGAAGGATTTTTTTCACCGATATTCAGCTTATTTTGAAGATTGCATTTTGAATCGTGTAACTATTCTATTCAGATTTGGTGGCTTAGACGACTCCGGTACCGACGCAGAAGTGTACAAGCTTTTAGACCAACATCAGCAATCTTGATTTATATTTCAAATAACTGCCTCGCCAACGGTTATTCGGAACCCTCTGCGCGTCAAATCTATCCCGTTGATCGGCATAAAACTAATTCAAGTACGCCCCATCTTAACGCAGACATCAGAGATGAATCGGATCCACAACGGATGTCATTATTTATATATGGATAGATGACCTCGACTGATATCTTGTTGATAACGGCGAATCTAGTCTCTGAAGAAGATGAAACCTTATTAATCATAAGGTTTAAAAAGCAAACGAGCTTGTGGTCCACTCGACGGTAGGTGGTCACTGCCGCTCGTGGACACCTAAAAGCAACTTCATCTAGAACAGTCGTTCTATCTAAAGTCAATCACAGATGCGTTGCTACTGTCAAGATTCGAAGAATTACTCTTAAACTTTATGACTCCCAATTGTAAACGATGTAAATATAAGAAGACTACAATTGTAAAACTAATATTCCCAAATAGTAGATTTAGTAGGCTTTTTAGATTTATGTCCTATCGTCAGCATAATTTTGTGGATACACAAACTCATTGACCCTGAACTGAATTTAAAATTTAGATGTCTACGTTTATACGATTATCCATTTAATGTCTACTGCCTTATTGTATGTCACAAGGGGATTGACTAGGATATCACTGGGACACTCAGGGACATCAGTAATAATACCTTCAAGTAATAACATCTTGTTTATCGCGAAGAAATTTTCATGTATCCCGTTTCACCAGAGGGAGCGAAGGGTCAGACTCTTTCCGATTAAAACTCCGCGGCGTTCGTCTGGACGTGCTTTGTTGGATTACGAGAATCATTAACATTTTATTCGCGGCCCGCCATCGTCCACCAGCCACGTCCTGAGAAGGGCCGCTCTCATACCATCGTAATAACACTATCCCAACAGACCAATGAGAAATAACGTATGAATAATTCAAACTTTGAAATAAATTCATTTTAATAAGATTTTTTTTTGATTTTAATGATTACATCTAGATATTTTAAGGCTACTTATGAAACGTTACCATAAAATATCTCATAATCATTGTTGACATCTTCGTATGTTTCATTAACCGGCAACTAAATCTCACGTCATATAAGCTGGGGGTCGCAAAGTCTGTAAAAAAAGTGAAAGAACAAAGTTAATTAAAGGACATTTATAAGTACTTATATGTATAATCTGCCATTCCTCCATCGTACCACTCGCCGAAGGTCCTCTACCTTCGGCGATTCCATCCGGATCAAAAAGATTCGTGGCGGTCCTCCACGGCTCGGTTTGCACGTTCCTTCCTGCCACGAACGTGCAAGATGTGGAAAGAGCTTCCTCCTGAAGTATTCCCGCAGTGCTATGACATGGGGTTCTCCAAGAAAGGTGTAAAAAGAGCTTTCCTTCAAAGCCGGCGATGCATTGGCGACTCCTCTGGTGTTGCAAATATACATATATATATATATATATACGTTTACGTGCCTAATTTTTAAAACATAAATATACGGATTTGTAACATAATAAAATGGTTCCAAATAATTAGACAAAGCGGAGAGGAGGAGGTCGAGAAATATTCTTACATGCTAATGGGGTCGTGCTACGAAAAAGGTTGAAAAACACTGAAATAAAAAGAGTTTTAATCATAAAAAATCCATACCTAAACACATTGTTATGGTCACTTGATCCTAAATAATCACCAATAGGGACAGTTTTGCGTGGATCCGGGCCTCATTGGACTGTAGGAGCGTTAATTCATTGGCAACGTCTCAATGAGTTCATGAAGACGAGTGCTGAGGGTTCTGGAGTGCGTCGGGGTACAATTGATATGCATCTTGTTATGCAATGGGTGTGCGTGATAATTGCGTGCATAACAGTATTTGAATGTGTAGGTAATTGATGCCTTATTATGACAATAATATACACGAATTAGTAACATGACAAAATACTGAAAAACTGAAGGTAAATATTTTCACATACTTTTCGTATATGAATAGAAATAAAAGTTTAATTTTTAAACTTTTATTTCTAACTTGAACACGTAAAGGTAACAAGCTGAAATTTATATCAAATACTCAAGTCTATCGTCCATTAGAGCTGTGAAAAGATCAAAGTTCTAAGCCAACAGAATAAAAAGATACAGCAGCTTATGCCGCAAGTTTTCGCAATTTTTCGAAACTCGCATGGGAATCAAATCCTAAAGGGCACTGAACTCGTGAACTCAGATTCTTAAAATTTGGTACGAAGCAACGTCTTATTGCAAAGATAAAGGAAAATTTCCGAAAACCTTAAATTTTTAGTTACATCACATATTTTACGGAACCCTCGGTGCGCGAGTTCGACTCGGCGCTTGCAGTGGAAGCTCTCATTAGAAAAAAAACTCCCGATTTTGAAACATTCTTCATTGGTGCTCTGCTCCTGCTGGTCTTAGCGTGATGATATATAACCTATAGCTTTCCTCGATAAATGGGCTATCTAACACCGAAATAATTTTTCAAATCGGACCAGTAGTTCCTGAGATTAGTGCGTTCAAACAAACAAACTCTTCAGCTTTATAATATTAGTATAGATAAGCACATTCCCGCGGCTCCGCCAGCTTCAGTTACGTTTACCACGGTAATGAGTATTCCATATGTTAATCTAGATCATACATTATATGCCAAATTTCAGTGATTTTTTGCGTGAAAGAGTAACAAACGCACTTACCTACATCCTCTTAAACTTTCGCATTTATAATATTAGTTAAATAAGAAGTAAGATAGTGCATGCTTAAGAACGATTAGAAAATAGTGCTGTGTTTAATAAAATAGCAGTGCGCATAGTCAAAAAACCAGCCAAGTGCGAGTCGGACTCGCGTACGAAGAATCCCGTACTATAATCCATACCGGCAAAAAAATACGTTTATTGTACGGGGGCCCCGTTTTAATATTTAGTACTTGTTGTTATAGCAGCAACAGAAATACATCACAGTAAATAATTGAACTATCTAACTATAATGTTTCATAAGATGCAGCCTGATGACAGACAGACGGCACGGACAGACGGACAGACGGACAGCGGAATCATAGTAATAGAGACCAGTTTTTTTGGGTACCTTTGTTTTTTTGGGTATATTGTTCTTTTTCTTCTTCAGTGTTCCGTACCTTTGGGTACGGAACACTGAAGAAGAAAAAGAACAATATCAAAAATTACTTTGAAATTGTGCTGCCTTCAAGTAAAAGTTGCATGTATTTTCAAATGTTTAAGAGAAAAGCTGTAAAGCTTATTTTCGTGCTATAAAGTACCAGGAATGACTGTGTAATTTAGTTTAAACTGATCTAAAAGTAACATTAAGTAATAAAAAATAAAAAAATATGATCTCAAAGGTTCATGGTTTCTGCTTCGGATGCCCTACTGGAATGATAAGAATGATAAGCACTTCTGTAGTCTGGTTTTAATTTAAGTAAGTGAAACTGAAACACAAGAATTCACATGTTACATAGCATTGTCTATTTAGGCACATTACTGTACAGGGGTAGCAAGTGATTTTCAAATAGAATTTAATCATTTTTTCAGTTAAGTCAAGTTACTTAAAAGTTGAAAGAGATTTGTATATCAGGCCAACTTTAGCCTTAGGAGAAGCAACGCATCTGTGATTGACTTCAGATAGAATTGCCGTTCTATATTAAGTTGCTTACATATATCTATGAGAGGGTGACCACTCATCATTGCATGGACTGTATGCTGTATGAGAACGAAAAAACCGAGCTCAAAATTTCGACAACTTGAACTACCCCTAATAATGTAGTCTCTATTATACGATTTCTTAGTAAAAAGGATATCTCTCTTAAATACCACGCTTTAAAAACTCACAAAAATTCACACAATTTGGTTCGCATTAGATCCTTTTATTCTCATCGTATGATATGACATGACCAGCTCTAGTCATTTTGTCGTGAGACATCAATCACATCCTCAAACTCTATTGTCAGAGACCTTGATTAGATTAAGAGTTCAATTGACGTCATTTCCCAATAAAGGCTTGTGCAAACGGTCGATTGGCTCGTTGTGTGAAATTGATGCGTCCGCTGTTGTGTAGGCGGACTTTCTTCCAGATTAATTGGATTAAAGGATAACTACGCTTCCGGGCGTAATATAGTTTTGTGAGGAGGGAAAACAAAGCGATGCCTGAGAAAAAAAATAATTTAATCTTTGATTGTTGTTTGTCGCTGACATAGAATAAGCGAAAATTAAAAATATTCAGAAAATGCTAAGGACCCTTTAAGCGGTCCAGACTCCCTTCCACCCCTCTTATATACGCTCATGTCTATGTTACAAGAGAAAACGACTAATGTATCAATCTATTGAAAAAGTAACAAGAAATTACCTAATAAAATAATGAGAAAAGCGATGCCAAAACAAAAATGTAATGGTAAAAATATCAAAATCTATTCATTAATAAGGTTATTTTCGCTATAAGGAAAAAACGTGTAGCTGTAGCAAGATCAATGTTTTTTATGAATCAGACCTTTTTTGCAATGCGAATAGAGTATTTTATTTAAATGTGTTATCTATGGTTATTGGCATAGACAATGACTCTGATCAGGTGATTTATTTCCATCACCTTTAAAATGTTGCGTTATTATTAATTTATGTGCATTATCGGGAATGACATTTTAAAAACTGATTATGTATTTTTATTAATACGTTTATGTATTTTCGTGGATTTCCATATCAATTAATTTCTTTTATCGAATTGTATCCTATAATTCATTTAGTTCAACACAGACAACTTAGATGGCGTTAGTTATCGTAACCTGTTCCGAAGATCAATGAACTACTCCTGTGCATTCTGTCTCATTATTAATTCTATTCCCATAATTCATTGAAAAAATACCTACAAGCCTGGGTATTCAAATAATTGTCGTCAATCTATTATTGTCTCTCTGAGGTGAAAGGGTTCATACATCCTACTCTCAGTAGTAAGAGGGGTTTAGATGTTTTCCCTTGCAACTTTTCTTGCTGACCGATTATTTGTCGAAAAATTTCTAGACGACTGTATCTTCCACTGACAAATACAATACAAGTAGTCCATTATAGTAGGCTATGTAGATTTTCTGATAATATTTTTCGAAATAGAATTCTCAACTTGTGAGGTTGTTAAAACCACTAGACCTACAATCGGCATCTTTTATGTCAACAGGGGCCACATGAAGTAGCTATATGTGGGAATGGCAGACGGTAGGCAAGTAAGGACGTTAAATTCTCGTCTCTAGAATTAGGCTGTAGGAACATCCGCGTGCCTCTGTGAGTTGTTATAGGAAGGTCCCGGTTGTCTATACCGGTGATCTATACCGTAGATACTATATATAAATAGTTAAGCAAATTTTTGCCCATTTAAAGCGATAAAGAAACACGTATACTATTAAATATGATAATTTATTTCGAAAGACACATAGTAATGTCTACGTAAATATTTAATTGGGTTATAAAGTTCTATATATATTCTTGCGCAATTTTCTACATATTTATTTCAGGTGGGCCTATCAATATTCATGTTGGGGGACTAAATAAATTACTTCGGTAACATTTTTGTTGCTTATTTTTGTAATCTTTACCTGCATTCGCTATAAAACAGCAAAATAAATAGATTTTTCTGTTCTTGTTTCTTCGGGGATATAAATAAGTCGTTGTCATGTCCCAAAAAATAAATAGATCCCTACAAAAGCACCACTTATTCAGTCCAAAAGTATCTTTTTAATTTATAACAAACTACTATTTATAAAATGGAAGAGGAAAACGAGTATGCTGTCCATCTTAGCCAATATTTTGCAATAATTTACTGTGACTCTTATTTGTAAGTATACTCAAATTAAAAGATAAGTACTCAAAAAATTTTGGCCTATAAATATTTAACGTAACGCAATCGATTTTACTTAAAATTTTGGAAGCGTGTATTAAGTAGTATAGTGTTTGGTTCGAATCCGGAAGCACCACTGCCACATCTATCTCTGCCTAATTACAACGTTGTGTTCTAGTCTGAAGGGTGTGGTAAGGGAGATATACTTATCAGAGGCATGTCAATTTAATCCACAGGGTGACTAATGCATCTGTGGCTAACCTCGGGTACGACTCTGATCTTGCCTAGGGTTGATGACAGATGTCCATGGGCGGCAGTGGTCACTTACCATCAGATGGACTGCATGCTCGATTACTAGTTTCATATTATAAAAAAAATCTCAAGGAATAAACTACACTATAATAAGATAAGGTAAGGTAAGTATTTTAAGGTCTTTAAAACAGTGAAATATGTTACCTTTTTCTGAGTACCTATTACAAAATCATTAGATTTCAACGATAGCTTTAATAACGCGGATATTGTGTATTGTTACCAGTATTTAATAATTAAATACTTTGTAACAATATTTTAATTAGAGCACACAACAACAATGCTGTTTACAAGTGATACTGGTAGAATTTACGGCGTGATTTTATTAATAATGCTTTACTCTCAGAATCACAGCAAATGGTAGAACTGTTTATAGTTCGACTTCAGAAGACCGCTACACTTATATCTGCCTAATAATAGAGGAGACATACTTATGCTAGGCGTTCCAACTTAGTCCTCAAGGGTAGCAACGCATTTGTGGCTGATTCTGATCGTACCTTAGGTTGACTACAGATGTAGCTGGACTGAATGCTCGTTTGCTATTTCCATAACTGAACTCGTGGTAGTCCTCCACGGTTCGGTTTGTACGTTATTGGCGACTCCCCTGGTGTTGCAAATGTCGAAACGACGATGACTACTTTCCAGCAGGTAGCCCGTCTGCCTTATCGTTTGGTCGAGGTATAAAAAAAAGGCCTCACCTTATATACCTAATATAATTTGGTATACTTTATAAAACCTATCCTAATGTCAATATATTTATAGTCCATATTTTGATTAAATATTTAGTCTTTAGTTCATTAAATGTTATCTACTCTATCAAACGTAATTATAATTTGAAGAAGTGTTTCCTTTTTTAACGCGGGCAAAGTCACGAGCCACAGCTTGTTTACAAATAAAATGTCTACGTATTAGATACGTATTAAGATTAAAAAATATCACGCAAATGCCACCACGTGTAGGAAATGCGTACCGTCGTGATTATCATACATTGTAGTGATGTTTACGACTTCAGTTATTATTCTTTAGGTATTAAATGTTAGTTTTGTATGCATTGATGCGACTTTTGTTACCTTTTTGATCGATTCATAAGGAATGTAACAAATGTAATATGATTGAAAAATATGTTACAAATAATTTAATTAATAATAGAACTAACTAGTAACTAAACTGTATAATGCTTTTCAAATAATAGGCTAGTAAAATAAGATTCAAAGATAATTTAACTCTTAGAAAAAAATCTCAATGAAGATTCCTCTTTCTTAATAATTAAAGTTTATGTAATATACTTATCAGAGGAATTTGAATGCTCTAAGAGTTCATCCTATAGCATTAAAATTTGAAAGAA
>MOOZ01000714.1:671989-682492 GCA_002930495.1 Cecropterus lyciades | reverse complement strand
ACTACACTACCAAAGAAACTCCAAAATCGTCATTCTGGGTGCCAACAGTCAGTAGTCTACGTTTGCAAGAGTGATAAAATAATGATACTTATATATAAATTAAATGTAAATTGAAAACGACGTATTTAAGAGACGGAACTTAAAAATCTTAATTTAATTGAAATAAAGTTAATTTGTTAATAATAATTTTGTTGAAAATTGAGTCAAATACTTCGTATGAGACTCAATTTTCCTAATAACCTGCTCTACCTAGCGAATTGAAAAAAGGGACGATTTCCCACCAGAAAAGAACCAACATAAATGTTACATCTTTTTATTAACCGTGCGCTTTAAGAAACTCCCTAAAACGCGAACACAATTTTATTCACCACTAGCTGCACCCCGCGGATTCACCCGCGTAAGAATCGATGATATATAGCCTATAGCCTTCCTCGATAAATGGGCTATCTAACACCGAAAGAATTTTTCAAATCAGACCAGTAGTTCCTGAGATTAGCGCGTTCAAACAAACAAACAATCTCTTCAGCTTTATAATATTAGGATAGATAAAATACAAGTTTCGTATTAGGTCCCTTTTATTCTCATTCGAGTATGGTACATACCATTATATTAATACATATTCTGTAGCTGATTATAACTGAATTAATTAAGTAATCAAATTAATTTAAGCGACAGTTAATCTAATTAAGAACGCGGAGGCTTAACACGTGTTCTTGAAATCAGTTATGGGTGTTTCTATGGCTTGACACGAGATTTTGGTTACTTAGAGACGGTATGTGAAATGACTTTCATGTTTCGATTTGATTTTAGATTATTATCAATATGTTAGAGGTATTCGCCCACTCTTATATATTAATTAGGTATATACTATTAGCCTCATGGGTAAATTTTATTATTGTAACATTATATATAGTTTAATTTTTTATAACAGGTATGATCTTAATATACCTACATATATATATATGAAGATTTGAAGGTGGTAGAACTCTTTGTGGTTCTACTCCGGAAGCACCATCGTCACTCCTATTTCTGCCTCATAGCAGCAGTGTTATGCGCTGCTGTGTTTTGATCTGAAGGGTGTGATAAGGGAGACATAGGTACTCATCCGAGGCATTCCATCTTAGTCCTCAGGAGTATCAACGCATCTGTCGCTAACCTTAGGTGAGACTTTGATCTTACCTAGGGTTGATTACAGATGTCCATACTGCCGCCCAGTAGCCATTTACCATCAGGTGGGCTGCATGCTTGTTTGCTCCTTCGATCTGATATTAAAAATGTGTTGCGTATTTTACACAAAGTGTTTAAAACCGTTTATATCTAGACATTGAACTTGATGCGTGTCATGGTAGACCCAGGTCGTCAAAACTGTCAAAATATTGTATATAAAAATATAAATATAATTTAGTCTTGTTTAGTTTATTCGTTTTATACAACATATTTAACTTAAAAGTCATCACGATTGTATTAAAAGTAATAAAATAAATCAATCTTATTTACAGTAGAGATATCACGTTATGCGTGATATTTACTAATGTTAAATTTGGGTTATCTTAAAAGCATATATAATTAAATAGAGCTATTCGTATGCAATGCTAATCGTTACTTGTTTCCGAAATAAAGGCTGGTAGAGTCTACGTATGAACAAAAATATATTATTGGATATTACGAGATATCACTAATGTAGCAATAAGACAGAGTGTTAGTGATTATAAGTTTTCGTGTATTTGAAACATGAATTGCAAACGATGAAATCGGTAGACGCACTAAGCTTACCGACAGAACACTCGAAATTAGCAAGCTGAAATGGTAATGGGCCGGCCACATCGCTCGAACCGATAACCGATGGGGAAGAAAGTTCCTTGAGTGGCGATCAAGATTGAGAAGGCACAGGACCGGATGACATGGACTGGTATGTCCAGTAGCGGACCAGAAAAGACTGATGAATAGATGGGTTGGATCTTTCTATATCATAGCTATAACTCGACCAAGCAAACTAGACGAATGCCCCGCTCTCGTCCTAGTACCGTTCGCGGCTAAACTCTCGAAGAAATTGATATTGGTGAAGATTTTCAATTAATTAATATTGTTACGCATTGCGCTTCACTTTTACTGGTAACAATGTTTACATATTTGATGTTAACAAAAACATGTTGATTTTGGTACTCTTTTCTTCTTATTTTTGGTTTATTATTATCATAAAGTACTTGACCTTTTTTATTATTTATTTAATTCATTTTTTAGTAGCTTGTATTTCCCTTTTATGCGAATTATTTCTAAGCTACCGTGTTTTAAGGTTTAATAATAATTTATTTAATATTTTTGTATTAATTTATATTATTCAGTTTCACAAATCGTATGGATATAGATAATATTGATAATATAATATCGGATGCGCATTTATCGTACTAATACGGATCTCGCTGATCTTATTCGACATTCACCACGTCCTTTACGGTCAAGTGTTTGATAATAGATAAAAATGCACGAGTACGTGCAACGCCGACATTATATAACTGCACTTGGTTGTGCAGTTTTTAATGTATATATGTATAGTTTTATATATATACTACTTAAAATTACCTTTTATTTGATACCCATATTTCAATGACAATATAAAGCGTTGTCCCTGCCGTTGTTCCCTATTTACAGACGCCATTTTTTTAAATTATATAACGTGTATCATTGTGTAAAATAAAACGATTTAAATGACATGTCATATGTCACAATCCATCATGCCCTTTACGCGGTAGCGCGTGTCTAAAACATTGACATACATATACATACATACGTACGAAATGTACGTTCGAAAAACATCACCCTCCTTCTGACGCAGTCAGATAAAAAAGAGGATTAGATTTAATGCATATAAAGAACTTTTAGTTGAACAACCGTTTCGTTGCACATTAAAAATGTATGTAGATCCCCATAAGACCAATTAGATTGTTGTAGAGAAATCTAAAAACAACATCAATCGCGTTTTGATAAATATATATACCTACAAGTATCTACCGACAGCTCAATTTGTATTGCTTTGACTAAGCAATCGATCCGAAACTCTTCGTGGATATGTCAATAGACAAAACTAGAAAAATAGTGCTAAAATCAATTACGACTGGATTGTCTGTATCCGGATTAACATCGACTAAACTGTTTGATCGACATAACAATATTTGCGCTAGGTCTTATTTATATTATTTTAAAATTATTATGTACCGTGTATATACATAGATTCGACGACCCATCTGGTGGAGCGCTCACCATACCGGTCTGACACGCAGTGGGTCCCCGGTTCGATCCCCGGCCAGACAGACATCTGAATGATGAGTTTAGATTTCCGTTCTGGGTCTGGGTGTTTGTGTCATCTTTGTGTGTCCATGGCACCCACGACACAGAAGAAAATCATACTGTGGGGCTATGAGTGTAGAAAGCGTTTATGTTTACGTTTATAAATGTACCCCGCGTTTTCACCCACGTTGAAAAAAAATATAACTCAAAACTGTGACTTGAAAGTGCAGATGGATTTTAATGAAATAAAGACTAAATGTTAGACCTAGGATATTCAAGCACACAGACAATCAGAGAGACAAAAATTCTAAAATATATTGCTAAACACTATACATTGTCAAATGGTGTTTAATAGGAAGACAAAAAATAAGTTACTGGGCCTAATCAATTTAATTAAAAAATTTAAAATCCTATGTCTCTATAACGTATAAACGAGAAACAAACACAACCGTTATTCTTAATAACATTTTTACTGAAACAGGTCATACTCATACATTACCGGGACTCGTGCAATTAATCGAACTTGGGCCATACGTAATTAACGAAATGCGCATCAATTGTGTAACCTTGGCTTACAATGTGATCCAATCAAAACGGGATAAGCCATTAATAACCAATAATTGACCTGCACCAGCTGGTTCAATACACGGGGTTAACAATCATGCACGTAGAGTATGTAAGGAATGGAAGAATTTAGAACAACCATGTGAATATAAGATCAGTTAAATAAATTTAATTTAAAGTCGTTACAGTACAGTTAAATAAATTTTATTTTTAACTAGCTACGCCCCACGGTTTCACCCGCGTATTAGTTACTACAAAGAAAACTAATTTAAGTATTTATTTGGATAAGAATAAATATTATATTTATAAAAACTACTTCGCAAATAATGCATTATTTTGGAATAAATTTTTTTAGCATATAAAAGGGTACAGTGAGTTTACCTGAAAAGATAGACGTATGCTGTCGCTGACTTTCTTTTAGAACTTTTAAAGAGGATCAATTCTGTCGTACATAATTTCTACGAAACTTTAACCGTTTACGCAGCGCATGCAGCGCAAGCTCTCATTAGAAAAAACCAAACCCTGACTTAGAAACATTCTTCATTGGTGCTCCGCTCCGGCTGGTCTTAGCGTGATGATATATAGCCTATAGCCTTCCTCGATAAATGGGCTATCTAACACCGAAAGAATCTTTCAAATCGGACCAGTAGTTCCTGAGATTAGCGCGTTCCAACAAACAAACAAACAAACTCTTCAGCTTTATAATATTAGTATACATGTGCACTGCTAGCACGTTAACCTGCCCAACTAGACTAATAACTGTAGAGTTGTAACTTCCTTAAAAGTAAAGTAAGCTCCATCTAGTTGTAGCGCCGTCAACGGCTTTCGTAACGCATTTTCGTTTCATCGATTTTCAAATCACATAATCTAAAGAAGTTTTACCTAAAGAAATCTTATTAGGACTCTATTTACAGGTACGTGAAATACTATCTTTCGCAATTTTACCCTAGCGGATTATATTATTGACGTCAATTGTTCATTAATAAACGAAAATTAACGAATTGTCCATTTGCCGTATTTGTAAGTTCAATTAAGATATACCGAAGCAGTTCATTTGATATTAAGCGGTCGCTACCGCCCATAAACATCTTGATTCGATCTCAAATATGAGTCCAGCTGTACATAATCCTTTTTAGCACGCTTCTGTTTGCTTTTTGATTGGGTTTTCTAAAATAATTTAAAACAAACACAAACTACCACATAGTAGACACGGCTTAGTTCGACCGAGGTACAACGGCCTATTTCTAGTATTTTTAGCGTGAAGCAGTTTATGCGTTTTTGCATTTCGGTGGAAGGTGGTTGCCTGCTCATTTTAATTTGAGGTGACCATCTTAGTTCTCAGAAATAGCAACGCATCTGTTATTGGTTTCAGATAAAATTCTTGTTCTATATGAAGTCCATGGGCGTCAGTTACCACTTACCATCAGGTGGACTGCATGCTCACTTGCTATTTAAATTTTATGAAAAAAATCTAATACACACATACTCCTAAAAATCAGATGATTTAAATAGGACCCCACAAATGGAAGGTTGACATTCATACCATTATTTATAACCCAACTGCGTTAGAAAGAGAGTAGTGTTTTTCGGGCGTATGTATGTATATTTGTTTATATATGTCCATTTCCTTGATGTGAGTTACAGCCCAAATGGCTAGACGGATTGTACGTACATGCATATAATTAAAATCGTCTTAGTTTGGAGAGTGACATATGCTATAGAAATAATTTAAAAAAATGGCGTCTGCAAATAGGAGAAAAGCGGGGGAGGGACGTCTCTTTTTTAATATCACGACAATATGGGTATCAAATAAATGTTCGTAATTAGACCATTCTAAAAATATATGCGTTATAATACTTTTAATTGCCTCTTTTGACGAAAACTCATAAATAGTTTTAAATATATTACTATGATTAAGTCATTTGAGGCAGTCGGGATTTTTGTTTTAATCTTTTTTCTAGTTACTGTTCTGATTCTGCTTTTATAGTTATACATTAATTTTATACCAATATAATGATTACTTTCAGCAAATAGCCCTGACACCGACGTCCCGTTCGTACCACGAATGGGTGGCACCCACCGTCCCTCTGTACTTCGACGTGTACCTCTTCAACTGGACCAATGCTGCCAACTTTCCCGAAGAGACTCCCAACTTGGTGCAAGTGGGTAGGTTTACTTAACATACTTGAAACGAAAGGAAATATGTTATTTTGTACAGAAGCATTTCTATTAACCGTCAGTTGTAATTGAAGAAAAACATCTTGTTTGCACTGCCTCATTTCAGGCTAATCCTCGCGAGTCTCCCCTAATGCGAGCATTGACCTTAATGGCTTAGTGGAGTGGAGTCCAAATATTGACATTTTTTGCACATCCCTCGTGGAACTTCGCGGGACGGCAGGAATGTACATTGCAAGCATATAAACGAATTGGAATTATTATATGTAATGTTTAATTTTATATTAAATGAATAAATAAATCTTTACCCGCGTTAATCACTTTTCGGTAGGGGGAACTGCACACTGGGAACTAATGTCATTAGGCATTAAGTTCAGCCTTGTAACTCTAGTTTAAGGTGTTTCAACAGCGTAAATAAATAAACGAAAAAGACAGAATACAAAATATCGGCAACTTGAGTTAAATACACGAAACTATTCCTCATCATGTAGTGTATCGTATAACGAATTAAAAAGTGATGATTAAAGTCGTCAAAAATGTTGCGTCCTTTTAATAATCGCGCGTTTTAAGTAAGTCCCAAAAATACAAACACAATTTTGTTATTTCCACAAAATGCAAATTTAGCATTAGGTCACTTTTAGTCTAGAAAACGTACCTGCAGTCCATCTGATGGTAAGTGGTCACTGCCCCCCATATTATCACTCGTATTGAATAGGGATATTATCTGAACTCAGATGGTCCGCTCATATGAAAGTAAGCCGGAATCCAATCTTGTATAAAAAATTTAAATAAAAATCAACAACTTTCTGACTGATCTAGAATAGAATAGAATATTGCACACTATAAAAAAATAACAATAACATGCACTAGATTAACTTTTTTCTTCCCATCTTCCTTTTTCTTTTTGTTTAATTTCCTTATACTGGTGTATTAGAAAGCAACTAAGGGTATTTTAAGAAGAACTTTTGTAAAGGAGACCTTCGTGTAATGGGTTATTAAGAATTGGTTTAAGTTGTTATAGAAACTCATTGTAATTATGTTAGGTTAAAAAATGTGTTGTCATTAACTCCTTGTGTATCACCCGGTAATTAACATTAGATAAGCAATAATTATCTAGTATGATGAGTGCAGTTGGCTACGCATGCCTTAGATTAAGTGTGTATTAGTTCTAATATGTAGACATTGACCTAGCTACTAATTAGGGCCAGCGTGACTATTTTGTGTGATGGAAGTATGCAAAAGCCATGCAAATAATTGAAAAATGCTGTAACGAAAAACAAGATAGAGTACAATTTAAACATTTTATATCGCTCCAAATTGAGTTTGTAATAATATATTTATTCAATTGATTTTTATTAATTACATATATTTTATAAATCAGGACTCCTCTACGGTTCAACCTTAAATTTTTACTCTATCTCTCAATGATATCGTAGATCCTAATCGAACAACGTAATTTTGAGTTTTGCCAGGTATTACAAGTACAGTTTGACCGGGGAGGTATCAACTCCACACCTATTTCTAGCGCAAAGCGGTTCTTGTGTTGCATTGAAAACGTTTGTTTGCCGGTTCACTTACCATGATGCGACCATCTTAGTCATCTAAAGTAGCACACATCTCTAATTGAATTTAGATAGAAGCCTTGTTCTGTATGAAATGAAATGTCTTTATTTTGCATAGGCCTACGGCGGCACTTACAAATTGTCATTTACAATATTTTTTCTTACACTACCACCGGATCGGAAAATGACCTCAACTGAGATGATCCGGCAAGAAACTCAGCGGGTTTGTCTTTTTTCTCTGAATACTCTTTTTAACCATCGTTTTTGTTTATTACATTGTTTGGCAAGATACGCTACACTTTGACAATTAACCACTGAAATATATATTATTGATCAGTCCCAAGCTGCCTTGTCTTCTATGTATTCAGAAATTTTATAATATGCTTTGCGGCAAAGTTTGATCTTAATCAATACTTTGAATTTACTTATTGACAAGTTTCTGATTTCCATAGGATGAAGTTGGTTACAGATGTCCTTGAGTGGTGATGACCACTTGTCATTAGGTGGACTGCACGCTTATTCATAAAAATAAATATATTTTTCGTGTATTTGGCACTAGATCCACTCATTTATCACTAAGCCAATAACTCATTAAATAGATTATGTTAGATACCTTTAAGCAAAGTTCACATTGCACATTCATTATGATAGGCCGCAGCAACCTGACCCATATCGCGAATAGACAGGGGTTATCAAACCTGTGAACTTCATTAACTATTTTGTTATTAACAGCATGCACCATTTGTGAAGCTATTTAACTTCACGAGGCTACAGTTTAGTCAAGAATTTAATTATCGTCACACATGTCGATCTCCATCTCGACAATTTAAGATATTAAGATATATTTCGAGATTATCTTTAATTAATTCGTATAATGTCCAAATATTGGGAAATATTGTTTCTTTTATTTTTTTCTCATGTATTTTGTTATCGTGCTAATAGGAATGCCTTTAAAACATTAATTTAAAACTTTTGAAAGCTAGGTGTCTTAATAATTACTAAATTATATTAACTCATTAAAAAAAATGCTTCTATGTATTAAAGCTACGATATTCATCAGCCCGTATATTTGATTGCTTATCAATTACTTAATACAACAAATAGATAACTTCATTTGTCTCAAGATTTATTGGACATAAATCTAAAATTATGTTCTAATCATATTCTAATGTTAAGACTGAGAGTTTTAATTAAGACGCAGAACACATAAGGTATATATACTCACCATCCCATTAATCCAATACTTTACGTCTCTAGTTAAAAAAAATAATGTCGAAAACATTACCTTTCCTGCTTTTAAGCCTGCCTGGATTGCTATATGAAATAATGGAAGAAACTTTTCGTGGTCAAATGCGGCAGAAACTTTGAACTCCAGAGTTGGCGAAATCCAGGCAAATCGATACCTAGTGCCTGAAGAGCGTTTATGTTCCGTCAATCCTAATTAAGGGCTAATAATGTTTAAGATTTTATATTTCTGCCTAGAACAGTAGTCTTAAATGTTGCTGTGGGAGTCATTTTTATCCGAGGAGTTCCAACTTAGTCCTCAGGGGTGGGAGTCAACAAAACATCTGTGACCAACCTCAGACAGGATTTTAATCTTATCTGGGGTGATTACAGATGTGCATGGGAGGAACTGGTCACTTAACATCAAATGGAGCGCATCATTCATTTGCTACTTATATGATTCGATGAATTCGATAAGATATGTTTCTTAAAAAACTTTCGTATCGTGATTTAAATCTGTATGGCAGACGCCATCTGTTATACAGCTGCGGGAACTCTCTTGACAGACGTATCATCTAACCTTTTTCCCTGCAGGTCCCTACCGCTTCCGCGAGATCCGTCGCCATGTGAACATCAGTTGGCACCCCAATAATGCCTCCATGGGCTACCGCACCCAGCGCAGCTGGCACTTCGACCCTTCCAGCAACGGGACACTGCAGGACAACATCACCATTGTTAATGTTATTGCTGCTGTAAGTATCTTACCACCTCTGTTGTCAGTCTTCCAGGTGGTAGAACCAGTAGAACAGTAAAACCAGTGGTAGTGGTACCGGGGAGGTACCACCACCACACCTATTTCTAGCGAGAAGCAATTCTTGTGTTTCGGTGGAAGGGTGTGGTTGCCGGCTCACTTATATATTAGGTGACCATCTTAGTCCTCGAAAGTGGCAAAGCCTCAAGGACTTAGAACTCTGAAAGGTGGTAGAAATCTTCGTTCGATAGCAAAGGTAATTCTTCACTATGTCCTGCCTTGCAATAGTAGTGCCAAACATAATACCGAAACCTACATTAATAGCCCCACACTGGGATTTTCTCTTGTGTCGCAGCAGCCATTGACACACACAAAGATGATAACATACCTATAACCAGACCCAGAACGGAAATCTAAGTTCAGTCCGTAATATTAAATTTAGTAGGTAAAATTTTATCTGATTTCAAAGTAACAGACAAAGAGATAGAGAAAAATTATACTCTATTATTACTTATTCTCATTGTCTATAGCTGTTTTGTATAAACACGCGATTTTTTCTTTTTTACTACATGTGGCTTATTGGACGTCTAGGAGCTTGTTAGATCTTGTTGTTGTATCCAATTAACGAACGGATTACCTTTTCAGTAACTAAAACTGCTGCTTTCAAACAGTTCAGTTCGGAATATAAAAGTCATGAAGCAATTACGTTCACAAAAAGTACGTCGTCGATTACAAATTTGAAAGCACTTAATTAAATTCGAGAATGAATAAATTACCTTCAAATCTGTAAAAACAAATTCTTCTTTCTCCAAGCCTATGTCAGTATAAAATCTGCGACAATTCTAATTAGTAGTTGCCCTTCGCAGCAGTCGAAATTCAACCGTAATTAAACCCAAATATTTTTTTCTACTACAAAGTTTTTATACGTATTTTCCTCTGTAC
>MOOZ01000714.1:655818-668427 GCA_002930495.1 Cecropterus lyciades | reverse complement strand
ACTGCGTGTCAGACCGGTATGGTGACCGCTCCGCCACGCGGGTCGTCAAACCATTGTATTAACATTGACTGTATTACTGATGTGTCGAATGGTAAACTTACCTGTCTTACCATACCCTTCAGACCAGAACACAACAGAACATAACACTGCTGTTATGAGGCAGAAATATGTAGGTGTGGCGGTGGTGCTTCCGGAGTCGAACCACAAAGAGCTCTACCACCTTCGATTTGTACTCGTAAATCTCACATATGCTCGTGCTCTCCTGAGCACGAGGACTGTTTGTCTAGTGATTAGAATCATTATGAAATCGTAGCCATCGGCAGTAGCCACTTATCATCAGGTGCTATTTCCAGGTGTGTTACTTCCATACTATAAAAAAATCTTTATTTACCATTTCAGCAACATCAACCACACGTAACACATGCTTCTGCAACGGGGAGTGTGGGTTCAGTGGTGTGATGAACGTCTCCGCGTGTCGGTACGGGTCTCCGTCCTTCATTTCGTTGCCGCACTTCCTGTACGGCGACCCACAGCTCAGGGAGTTAGTGCACGGCCTGGACCCAGACCCCGAGAAGCACTCGTTCTATTTCGCGGTGGAACCTGTAAGTAATGTGTTAACTTGATTGCCCATTTATATTAGTCGGTTGTTCAGACCTAATTGAAAACGACAAATCACACATGATTTTTTTGTCGGTGAAATATTATTTTTTTAGAGTCGTACTTACAAAAAGTGATCTTTTAGAAACCATTAAGGAAAAAGGGAAAAAATGGGTGTGTGTGAGACTCGAAAGAATATGAACCTGCTAATATTCCTAGAAATACACAAGTAATCATCTTACGAAATCGGTTGAAAGGGATCCATGCTGTTTTTGTCGGTGAATTAGTAATAATTCGCAAAGAGGAACTTCTATTTAAACTGACTAACACTATAACTTTTTCTTATTCTATTAGTTACATCTAAATTATATCTAAAATTTAAATGTTTTGGGTTATAGAAAATTATTAACTTCTATTGGTTAGTTTTATTAAAAACGGTATAAGACTCAAAAATACGAGAAGAAACATGAAATAAAAATGTAATATTGTGCACAAAAACATTTCTCCTCTATGCTTAATTTTACTTTGTACTTTCAGAGACTTGGAGTACCACTAGACGTGACAGCTAGATTCCAGCTAAATATTTATCTTGAACCAAATCCATATATTGCGTAAGTTGTTATTTTCATATTAATGCCTATTAAAATAAACATTATGTTTATTTCAATTTTCATCAACTAACAGCATTTAGTACCTACCTAATTATCTTAAATCTCAATATATTAATTAAATTTTTCGTCACCATTTTAAGAATTCTCCATCACCATTTTAAGAAATCTGACGACCCGCGTGGCTGAGCGGTCACCATACCGATCTGACACGCAGTGGGTCCCAGGTTCAATCCCCGGCCAGACATACATCTGAATGATGAGTTTAGATTTCTGTTCTGGGTCTGGGTGTTTGTGTATTCGTCTTTGTGTGTCCATGGCACCCACGACACAGGAGAAAATCCTACTGTGGGGCTATGAGTGTAGAAAGCGTTTAAGTTTACTTCAGTCTGATAACAATTAAGTACTTACGAGTAAGTTCTGGTTCTCTATAACAGATGATTCGTCAAATTTATAATAAATTGCTTTCTAATAATTTTTAAGATAAACTTAAATAATTTTCAAGAATGGTCCATAAAAACATTTTGATTTTTTATGCCACGGCTCTTGACTGATACGTTCAATGTCTGTAGATAGAAATAACCCTTCAACCGGTGAGTCTAGAAACCTGTAATTATACTCTAGAAAACTTAGATAAAATATTCACAAAGAAACGGTTTCGAGAATTTATCCCCAATGAGAATAAAAACCGAAAAAAAATTATAAACTCTAAAAATGCAGTGAAAATTAATAACCCTAATTATTTTACTCTCCAGTCTCTTCGAAAAAGTTCCAAAGATGATGTTCCCCGTGCTGTGGGTGGAGCAGAGCGTGAAGGTGGAAGAGAAGATCCTGAAGGAGCTGCGCACTGTCCGAGCCGTCTTGGATTGGGGTGGCACTGTGTGCGCGTGCGCAGCGCTCATATTCGCCGGATTGCTGACAATCATCTCGTGCTGCTCAAGAACTCAGTACACCAAAGCTGATATAGTTAATTTAGAAAAGCCAAAGGACGAAGCAGAAGTGAAGTTGAACCCTATGTGAGGGAGTGAAAAACTGTGTTTATGTCGTGATAGTAGTTTACACGTTACATGATAAGTGACGAATGGGTTATGATTGAGACGGTGGTTGAACTGTTGTTGTGAAAAACTAAATCAATGGAAAATTTAGGATACTTATATTAGACTCGATGTTGTTTGGCAGAATTGTAAATGCTTGATTAGCAATGTTAATCACATTAAACTTATACGTGATTATACAAACGATCATGCAAAATACTATGTAAATAAAATACTATTCTAGATGTGGTTTTACACAGATAAAATGAAATGAATATCGTATCTGATGAAAGTTATCAAACTAATCTAAAAATATGACCGAATAATTTGGCAAATATCGGTTTTTGTTTCCACATTTAGGCAGCACGATGGAGAATGTTCTAGTGTTTGCCACGTTGAAAAGACATCCAAAGAGTAGATTGCAAAAAAGGTTGAACCAAATGACTATTAGTTCACTTGTGGTAATTTTCCACTATTCGATAAAAGATGGCGCTGATATCACATGATATCTAAATATACAAGTTTCGACTTCAAGTTAATATATCAATAACGACTTATAACCCGATTTCCTCTATGTATATTTTAAAGCCAAAGGTCATGCCAACACATATTAAATTATTTCACGTGTAAATTATTTTATATTATACCACATTCAAGCGCCAATTACGCTGCGTTAGAAGTGTTAGCGTTGAGCATTGAATACAAATATATGAGACTGATCTTATATGACCACGAAATGTCGCTGTAAATTGTAGCGAATATTGCCAAAATTTGATCAACGCGGATGCTTGCAGCCTGTTTCATGGCCAACGGATCAGGATAGTTTTAAACACTTATGTCACAAAACTACAGTGATTTTATTAAAATTAATCATAATTGTATAGCGATAATGTTTTGCTACACAAGTTATTCGTTTTAGTATATTTTTGTTTAGTATTGCGATCTGAATTTAGATCGGGTTTGGCTATTTTATTATCTAAAGAATAAATTACATGACATTTTTGTAACTGTGAATTTAACTTGTAAATGTATCGGTGACCGTGTATAGTTTATGTGTGTTTGTTTATATTAGTCACTCAGTTTGCCATAAATGTTTATAATATAGTACTTCGTATTAAGTGATACGTAGGAAAGTAGTATTTGATATTAGAAGTAATTATTTTTAGATGTAATATAAAGAAATAGGTATATAAATATAATAGATACAGACAAAATGTGTGTAACGACGTATCCACTGCTTTTTCTTTTGTTTGTGTTCACCAATTTTATTTTTTCTTTAGTAAACCTCAGTTTATTTGAACAGCTTTAGTATTATGAATAAAAAAAGAAAATTTATGACTATGGTCCAATTTTGACCCACACTCGTAATATTTAATGATTATGCGCGTAGATTAAACCTTTGTTGAGTGAATGAAGTTTCCACTTTTTTAAGGATATTCGATTAGAAGTATTTTTATTTTGTTTTTATTTTTGTTACCTATGATGCATCAGTGTAATTACGTTATTTTTATTAATCTTAAATGCCATTATTAGTTATAAGTTATTATTTTAAAGTAGAACTGATTGAAAATTTGAGTTTAAAAAATTACATATCAAACTAAATGACAAATATATTTTAGGAAAATTTAATTATTAAATTAATACTATCTATACAATGCGTATAAAATTAATCTGTAGAATAAATTTCTTAGAAATTTTAGATTATCCCTTAGCAAAAATATATAGCGTATTTATATAAGATTCTATAGACTTAGCTTGACTATAGGATTTCATTACCATGTTCCCAATTTCATGCAAAATAATATCAATAATATCTGCATGAATTTGGACATCCTGAAACTTCCTGAAATTCTCCTGAATGAATATATATTTATTTTAATATCTTGTTAATATCCTGTTTGATAATATTGTTTAAATACTTGATTATATCTATATTTTCTAGATATTATTCTCTTATAAAAATACCTACAGGTCTTTTGTAATATATAATCTACGTATAGACGATTTCGGGATTTTAGTACCTACAGAAAATATAGAATATTTTACTACTGCATTATTTTGTACTAAAATAATATACATTCCATGAAAGTATATTATTATTAAAAATTATATATTTATAATACCCTATACCTATTTTTGCTTGTAATAAATACGAAGAACAAGCGAATGTGTTGTATTATTGCCCATTTTCCAAATTTGCATGTTCGAAAAAGTACTTTATATTATAAAACATAATGAACTAGTACAATAACATAATAATTGAAGTCATTTCATAATAGCAATAACTTTTACAGTGACCATGACTAATAGCGCCATCTAGTATCGAATAGTTTTAACTTTGCTCATTAATTCTATTAGATAACTTAAAATACCTCACACCTAGCAGTGTATGTATCAACATATTACTATTATTGCATTGAATGATGTTTTTGGTTAAAAAAAATTGCAGTTGGCAAGAAGTTTTCACAAATTTTATATACAATACATTTATTGTACGTCGTTATAATGTTGTATTATTAATATTAAGATAATTTTAATGTAATTTGTATACTCACTAGTTTATTACCAATAATTTGTACTTGTAATACTTTGAAGTTATCCGGATTCTGTGATAAAATAAATAATAATTTCAAAGCGTCTGATAGTTTTATTTAGCAAATCATATAGAAATGTAAGATTTGCTCTTTTGTAATGGTAGGCTCATTTACGCCGAGACTACCTAAATCTCCGCTATCTCTTGGCATATATTTAATGAGGCAAACTATCACTAATGCAGTTTCCTTCTGAGAATAAGTTAAAATACCTAAAAATGTATATCTCTGTCTTAACACGTACTTTAAACCAAGTAGCAAAAATAAAGGAAAATAGGCGCGCTGTTGTGGTCGTAACAATCAAACAACGAACTCGATTTCCACTTTCTAACTTGTAACGTAGCTATGGTGAGATGCTTTAATGTGGTGAGGTGTGGTGACAAAAGTGAGGTGAGATGAGATGAGGAAAGGGGGTGAGGATAGCAGAGGTGTGATGAATGACTTTCGACCGAGCTGTCATTATTGAATAAGAATAAGAAATAAAATATTGGTTAAAAAGTATTTTACTAGTGTCTTACTTTATAAAAACGCAACTGCAAGAGTCTCCGAATATAATGAAATAGGGGGAAGGGTCCGAACCCCCCTCCCCCTTAGCATAAGGCAAGGCGGGCAGAAAAAAATAAACAGGCGGCCCTTTTTGTTATACAATAGACAATTTTTTTGTCCATTCATGCTAAGGGGGGTCCTTAGCATAGTGTGATATAAATTTCACAGACTTTTCACTGACGCTCTTTAATAAACTGCCTTTTTTCAGTAAGGAGTGGAATGAACTTCCTCCTGAGGTATTCCCGGAGCGCTATGACATGGGGCTCTTCAAAAAAGGTTTGAAGAGAGCTCTCCTTCAAAGCCGGCGATGCATTGGCGACTCTTCTGGTGTTGTAAATGTCCATAGGCGACGGTGACTACTTTCCATCAGGTAGCCCGTCTTCCTTATCGTTAGGTTCAAGTATAAAAAAAAAAGAGATATGTGGAAGGGAGAAATTATTCATTTCCTGACCTTCTTACGCTACAAACACACTTTTAAGAGCAATAGCGATCAATTAACACAAGGGCCTTTTTTATCTTTTTTTTATCAAACTGAGCAAACGAACATGCACTCCCTGATTGTAACTGTAAATTTCTATCTGAAGTCAATCACAGATGCGTTGCTACTCCCGAGGACTACCTACGATGGTCGGCTTATATGTAACTGAGCCGGACCTATCGTTGTCCTAGGGAGAAGTAATTGATGGTACAGAGGTTTTGTATTTGGAGGAAGGGGCTGACATCTTTAGCAAAACCAAAAGGTAAGTAGAAGTCCAATGCGGAAGACGATTTTTGAATGTCTTCGTGTCGCTCTATACCCCTTCTTTGCTGACGTCCTTAACATGGTACGTATGCATGGGGCAACAGGGCTGCAAGCTCATTAGATGCTCTATTTTAATAGCCTTAAAAGAAAACACGCGATAATAAGAATTCTTCACGTCTCTTTCCTCATTTGATCTTTGTAATCTATATGCTCTATACTTCATTTATCTATGTATCGATCAATTTATCTCTTACGTCTTAGATAAACTATCTGTAAGTAGGTATGTGTTGCATAGGGAGCAAAAATTTTATAAATATATGTTGGTACCTATCTACCTACGTACGTAAATGCCTACGTATTTGAGTCAGGTCTTTTGTATGTCTGTTTGTAAATCCAACTATTGGAAATTTGTTAAAATTGTTACGATGATCGAAATATGTTTGATGACGAATCAATCATATACCTATTTCGGTTATTCAGGTACCCAAGCCACTTAAATACGTTGGATTTCGATGTTACATTTCCTCTTCGAAATTCCGAAAAAAAAGCTGTTTTCGTAACAGTTATATCGTATTTTATTTTTATGAGATGGAAGTTGCAAACGAGTGTGCAGTCCTGATTGTAAGTAGTCACAGCCGCCCATGGACTGTAAATACACCCCAGATAAACATAAACATAAGCGCTTACACTCATAGCCCCCACAGTAGGATTTTTTCCTGTGTCGTGGGTGCCATGACACACAAAGACGAATACACAAAAACCCAGACCCAGAACGGAAATCTAAACTCATCATCAGATGTCTGTCTGGCCGGGGATCGAACCCGGAACTCACTGCGTGTCAGACCGGACAGACCGGTATGGTGACCGCTCCACCACGCAGGTCGTCAGATAAGATCAGAGTCTTACCTGAGTTTAGCCACAGATGTGTCGCCCTGAGGACTAAGTTGGAAAGCCTGGGATAAGTATATCTTCCTTGCCAAATCTTTCAGACCGGAACACAGCAGCGCATAACACAGCTGGCAGAAATAAGTATGGCGATGGTGGTTTCGGAGTAGAAGTACAGAGTTCTACCACCTCAAAATTGATGAACTATACGTTGATCGTATACTTGGAATTTTTTTTGTAAATAAAAATAAGCGTTTATACAGGTCAAAGACTAGTGTCAAGAACTTAGGTATCGTTTGCATTCAGACTTATTTACCATACTCACATATTCTACACTCATGTAAGCAATATAATTTTTAATATTATTTTCCTAAAAGGTTTACTACATAAAGCCTAATATAAGTAGATCTAGTAAATTGAGTAATAATCTGTAATCGTCCTAACTGAAAAAAATAACAATAGTAGAACTATCTTCTTTCATACCTTATATTTTTTGCCTACTACTTTTGATACAAGAACACAGTAATCCTGGGGCAGAGCAAGAATATTTGGGGGGGGGTCGTTTTAATGAATATCTCACATTACTAGTGGAGGTAAAAATTACAAATAAAAGACTAGAAATAGTTATTATTTGAGGACAACATACAACGTCAACTTTTTGAAAATAATAGGTATGCAATTTTTTTTTTAATTGTGAGATCACTATTCTAGGGGGGCAGCTCTCCCTACCCTGCTGGTACCTGGCTACGCTCATGCTTGTGCTCAGTGACCGTGATATGCAAGATCACAAGCGGAACATTTATGTAACATGCCTCGGGATGATTTCAGTGCTACAACGCTATATCAACCTGACGTTCAAATCCATCTCGACAGAGAAAGAATAGAACTATTTCAATTCGATAGAAAACTTAATGAATTTGTGGTTCAATTCGTTTACATCAAAGAGAAAGCAGAACACAGCAGCGCTAAACACTGCTACCAGTTAGAGATAGGTTTAGTGCTCATGCGTTATATGTTATATGCTCATAATACCTCCTTTAAACGAGACTTAACAAGGTGTGGTGCTCTTTTGGAAATCGCATTCGAAATCACAGAAGATGAAGAGTACCTACCTCCAAGACATTCGAGACTTAAGCAAACCCGTACGTCCAGCCTAGCGACCGGAGATACGTAAGCGCGCGAGCAGCCCCGAAGTCCTTGAATCGTAAATCGGCGTTTATTCTCAATCAAACGGACGTGGTGCAATTGGGCAATTTAGTAATCAGGCAGCGTCCTGCCGACCGCAGCCGGAGCCAGTAGCTGGCTTGGACCGCAGGCACCATGATCGGACTGCTTCTCACATTAGCAGTTGCAGGTTAGTACCATGATCAGTTTAATTGTCACTGGCTTGTAAAATTAAAGGTACGAAGGTTTGATACAATTTATCTATGGGCCCTCAATATCAATCCTGCTAGCAACGCAGCGTTTCCCAAACTTTATTATGTGGTGGCCCGGTCATGATCTGGTCTCCCCCTTGTGACCAAGAAGTCGAGCCACAATTTTTAGGAAAGTAAAAACAGATTGCAATGTTCTCAAACTAGTATAAAATTGGGAGTCGCTGACCTAGCTAATCCCTGCTAATAATCTAGACTTATAAAATATGGTGGATGGTTCACAATGACTTGGAGGCTTACAACGATATTTTTTTGACTATACAGCCTTATATATTTACCAATGTTGAACTACTATATCTACTTAAGTTCTTTTCAAAATTCAAACACTTACATACCTGAATTTTAAGTATGTGTAAAAATCTTGCAAGATCCTTAATAAAGCGAATTTTCCTTTCTAAATTCTGGATCTTGTGCCAATTTAAGAAACATGCCATAAAATGTATGTTTTCGAAACGATCACCAAATGTAAGAATTGTACTTTTTATCTTGCAAATTCAAGAATTGAATCAGAATCCAAATCCCTAACAAAAACAAATAAATTCAATTTTTTTTCTTCATTTTGACTTTGACCACAAAATTCCGCTCCAAAACTCTAGGTCATAAGGAGAGTACTGTTGTCCTCATCAGCTATGGTTTGAAACTCTTGACCTCCTTTTAATCGTTGCGCCCGGGCAGCCGCTCATCCAGCCAACCACTAAGGCGTCATTGCATACATAAGATATTTTTTTATAAGAATAAAGTAGGAAATGGGCATGTCCATCTGATGGTACGTGGACATGTCATGTACATCTAAAAGTAACTTCATACAGAACAGACGTTCTGTGTGAAGTAACTTACAGATCATTCAATCACAGATTCGTTGCTACTCCCGAGGAGTACGATGGTTGCCGAGGAATAAGATGGTTGCTGATTTAAGAATGGTTGCCAGCTAACTTTATCAAAGCAGCTTCATAAGGCAAATATAATCCATATTATAATCCAGGTAACAATAAGTAATCTTTACAATATAATACATTCTAAATATCATACGATGTAAATATGAACTAGTAAATATATATCAAACTCTTCAAATACAAATATCAATCATATACTAAATAATTTAGATACGGCAGGAGAAAATCAATATTAGATAGTTGATTTAAAAACAGGTTTTTGGAAAACGATGTTACGTTATTATTTGAATAATTTCAAAATATAATACAACATAAAATTTAATTTAAAATTTAAAAACCCCCCAACGCTATAAAGATAAGTGGGCAACCATTTAAAAAGTAAAAAATAATATTTAATATTAGGTAACTCGCTCGAATTTGATGGCTTAGATGAGCCATCAAATTCGAGCGAGTTATCTCTTCGACCTCGACCTATCATTTAATTATAGAAATATAACATTTGCTCTTTAAAATTGTACCACAACGTTGCGGCGAAAGGGTAGCTTAGTGAGATCCTTTATTCGATTGACTATCTATTTATTTACTAGATTTAAACTGTTAAGCCTGTGAACGTGACGATTATCCAGCCTCCCTATTTTATTTTAGCTAGGTAGATAGGTATCTAGTCTCTAAACTTAGCGGTACCCCGCCGCGACATTGTAATACAATTTTAACGAGCAAATGGTTTATTTTTACAGACAGACACATAGATAGACAGACAGACAGAGAGACAGAGCAGTCAAACTTATAACACCCCTCTTTTTGCGTGCGTGCGGGGGTTAACAAAACATCTTTATTGTACACCAAGAAACGAACATACTAACAAGAAACTGTCATGTAAGGTACAATACGGTCTTATCTCTAAAGCGATCTCAATCGATCTCGATCGATAAAAGTACTTTATTACAAAAATAACCGAAAACATATATTTTAATGATTTTATAAATTTTGTTTGTCTGCCTATACGACTGCTTTCATTTTAACTTTAATGGAAACAAAATATCGACAACTTTTACAAAATTACCATGCACCCTTAAAATAAAATGAAAAATCCCTGAAATATTCTTATTACCTATTTTAAATTAATTTTCTCAAAGACGTAAAATATTTTCCATCTGTTGCAAATTTCTACAATCTGGCATAAACGTGCGATAACCCAAATCGCTGGCAGCGTGAGTCAAGGCAGGAAATCTCACAGAATTTCCGGATGAGGTCACCCTGCATCGCAGCTCTGATTTACAGCTTTACACGAGTAAACTATGATCAGCTTTGTAGGCATACGTGAATTTATACGAATTTTACCATAGAATTTTAAATTACGTAACTTACGTATGAGGTATATAGGTAAAATATTATCATAATTATTGCATTAAAATAATTTTATATATATTTCACAACTCACTGAAAACTTATTATTTTGTTAACCGACTTCCCAAAGGAATGAGGTTATGTATTCGTCACGTATATATATATTATTTTATAAAACATGTTTCCTTACTCAATGAATATATATATAGCATTCATTCCATTGAAAAAGTATAAAAACCACGAGTTTTGTAAGAAAATGTTTATATAAAAATCGTGTCATAGAATTGTCTAATTTCACAAAAATATTTAAAATAATCTCCAATGCTATTAATGTAAATTGAGCTAGAAAAAAAAAACATACACATGAGTTGGTAATTATTTTTGTATAACTTCAAATAGACTAGTTTCCAAGAAAAATCTCATATGTTGACTTTACAAACAAAAGCTAAACATCAAAGAAAATTTACAGTAACATTCTAGATCAGAATCTTACGTAGCCTAGAAAGCTAATTAAAACTTTTAATTTATTCTTAAACAAATTAGAGCAATGGCAGTATTAAAGACTAGGTAATATTTTGAAAATTTTATTTTAGTTGGAGGTTACCTACCTACTTAGGTTATGTTATTTTTCACAAAACTAAAATATCACCAAACGAAGTTTTGTCTACCTATTTGGGGATTTATTAGAAAGAAGGAAAAAAATAATATTTAGCATAGAAGATTATAGTAGAAATTATATTTTTAAGTAAGTACATTAAAAAAAAATATTTTGTACCTATGTAACGTCTAGGGTTGCACCTATTTTCCAAAAATTAAAGTACATTAGTCATGAAAGGGACAAAAAAGAACGTAACGAAATATTTTACCACTCCCTAAGTATGGTGGCTATAGAAACTTAGTAATCACGCAAAAATCGTAACACAAACATTCTATTACGAGCAAACTTTATAAACCCAGATCATGCAAAATAAATTATTTTTGCGTACTTTATTTTTTCATATATAAAGTACAATTACCTCAAAACTCAGGACAACAATACAACAAGTAGGATACTTCGTACAATAAAGTACGGGTGGTAACCCAAGTAACGTCCGTTATGAATTAACTAGATTATTGTCTAAAGTGAAATAAAAACTTTACTTATTCATAAAATGAACTCTAAGTTTAATGTATTCTTGGCTGTATAACATACCGCACTCATACATTAAATTACAAACAAAAAGTCAAATGTCAGTTCTCTTGTAAACTGTACAAAAGTGACAAGCATTTTATTTTAACGTGTAAACAAAGGTATTTATTGTAAAATTCTAGATTCAAGCCCATACAACAATATATTTTTGGCCAAAGCATACATTCTAGTAAAATGTTATAGAAATAAATAGCATAATTCATTAATTCCAATTTTTAATGAAAAAAAAAATGTTATACACGAACAGCTGATTAAGTTGTTTGACGTTTAGTGTTGCCACATGGATATTTAAAATTCTACTCCTGATTAATTTTTTTTTATTAAATGTTAACAATATTTTTTTTCCAGCTGCATTTACCAGCGGTGAGGAGGAAATAATGAAGAACTTAACCACAATAACTTGGGCCCATGCGGTCAACAACAAAACATACCTAGAAGCTGCATTAGCAAGTGAGTGGTCTTTGGGGGACTTAGAATCTATGGTGGTAATAAAGTCGCAGTACAAAATTAAACCTACTTAAATAGTAATTAAAAAAAAAACATGCTAAGGAGATTATTTATGTTTATTTTTACAGATACTTCAAGTTTTATTTCATTAATTTAACATTTTTATTGTAATAATAAAATTATAATTAATAAAAAAATATATGAATAATGGTTGAATGGTTAAATTAATAAATTGGTCGTTTTAACGGTTCTTTTCTTCAGTAAAAGTATATTAAGATTTATGTACGAAAATTTAAT
>MOOZ01000714.1:641328-653084 GCA_002930495.1 Cecropterus lyciades | reverse complement strand
GGATTTTATATGTCGTTTTATAGATCTATTAGAACTCGCCCTTGCTTCGCACGAAACTAGAACTACTACTCTTAAAAATGTGAATGAAATATATACACATAATAAATATTAAAAAAAAACTCCTTTATTGTTTATTCTATTAGCGTAAACTGTATCTAAATCAGTTTCGTACTTTAAAAGAAATAATAATGAAATAAACATGTTTACAAACACATACACACACACACGCACGCACGCGCACATACACACACACACACACACACACAGACACGCACACCATACATATTACATACTCCACACATACACACATCTTTATTAAAATTTGTTTTCTTTTTATCTCTTAAATATTAACCATAAAATTTCTTAACGTCTGCATGTACATATTTTTTTGTATATTGAACATATCGTTATAAATATCATTGCAAGACTGGGAGAGGACGCTTATACCCGAAACACAGTTTTGAACTAACTCGGGGATCAGAGGCTTCATACACTTTAATGTATAAAAAAAAATATGTCAATAAAGTATTATTATTATTAAAAGAAGAAGAACAGACAGACAGCAGACAGTGATTTTTTTGTATTATGTGAAGATATAAAGCAATTATATTTTTTTATAACTTCATGTTATTATGTTTAAGTATTGCTAGTTTAACAGCATAATCGGGGTATGCAAATTTACTAACAAATAAAAATAGTAGACATTGAATGTATAAAATTATTTTTATTTATTCTACTAGTCTCATTTCGAAACAAGTTAACGACTCTTCAATTCAATATATTCGAAATCCTAATAATATTTTCTAATTCCGTATGCAGTCATGCATTAGTTAAGATTGTTTTGGTTCTAAAGAACAATATTAGTAATGCTATATTAAGATCAACATTTTACAGAGCTGTAGTTAGCCTAGAGCACATTACATATTATACGATCTGTTCTATAACATAAGTATTTCAACTACGTTATTACCGCGGTTCTGCTTCACGTGAGTCAATCACGATAATGAGAATCCAATATGTTAATGTAGATCATAAATCAATGTGTGTGTGTGTGTCAAATTTCAGTGAAATCCGACCAGAACTTTTGTGTGAAAGAGTAACAAACACACATACATCCTAACAAACTTTCGCATTTATATTATTATTTAGATTCAGATTGACTTACACTGGACTTCTAAAGCGGCATTATGCAATACATAAATAAAATGGTCTTTCATACACATACTACAATATAACATGACTTTCAGTTGACAACATTAATCACGTTTACCATTGACACTCACAAACCAATAAGCTTTAATAGACGGTCAGCCACATGCTCGAATTGGTGCACTTACACTTTTTAAGTAGCCGGCTTGAGGCGAGGGAATGTCAATTCATTATTCACACACTACATCACGTCTTTATTTAAACTCCACACCAGTTGCTACAATCCTTATTCAAAAGTTAACTCTATTTTCAAGAGCCACGCCTCCTAATCCGTAAGCAGTCAACACGGAAGGGTATGAGTTGGTTGCAACTTTACAGCTCTTATTACGAAGATGGTAAGGCAATTTATCCTCTAACTCAGCTTCAATGTCATCCCATGGGACGCTGTTTGACGCGAGATGATATTAATTGCCTAAATGTGTTCAGAGCAATTAGCTCTAACAAGCTTATTTGTATAGTGAGTCAGAAACAATGGGCCATGGTAGACGACACCCCATTCGTCTTATGGAGATTACACTGACTTTAATGCACTCATCTTAATCTTTTGGTCGTAAACAAGCAGTTAAGAACAACAAACAGGAAATGCTATGTCTAATAGGTTAGTTATATTCTTCAAATTCTTCAAAGCTAAAGAAAAACTTTAAATTAGAGTTTATTTACAATACTCTCACACAGGCTATTTTAAAATAAATTGATCGGCGGTTTCATCAGCAGAATCATATTCAGCGTGTAAATCAAATTAAAATAATTCATAATCTAACAAATATATTTCTTTACAGAAGTCAAATATTTTATTCATCAGGAACAATACGTAGTTGAAATATATGTATTTTGAACTTTATTTGTTTTTCTAGATAACATTCCCCCTCTGGCTTAACGCTGATATCCTAGCTGGTCCTGTAGATGCGAAAACAAAACCAGTAGATCCTGTCAAGTTCTTGAAACTGGGTGCCAACCACCCTAGAGCAGTGTTGTCCATTGGCTGGACTACCAACTACGGAGGGAATATCACTGAGGGCGAGTACAGCAGAGAACAGATCGGCAATATGCTGAGACTCGTCAACGAGAACCACGTTAATCAAACGGTCACGTTTCCAGTAAGTAAAGTAGTACTAGGGGTAGTAAGTAAAGTAGTACAATAAATACAATTTTTAAAGTCATTATTAAAGGGTTATGAGAAGTTACATGATTAACAACTTCTATAGTTAGGTCTCTGTGATGATAAATCATTCAGTCAGTCTGGGTAAGTCTTTTTATAGAAATAGATTATCGCTCTGCGCGATTATATATCATCTTTTATTCAGGGCGTCTTGCAGAATTAAACTAATTGACCAAAATTTAAATGCAAAAATAATACTATTAACGCACGCAAATAATAAACGAAACAATTTCGAATAAGTTACTTGCAAGTTGCAGCAATGTATAGTAGATTTTAGATCAGTGTTGCCATGACACATCTCTAATTTTAATGTGATAGAAAAATATTTAGGATAGAATTTGGTTGCACCTGCTAAATTTCCAGGTGCGCGCTGGCCTAGCTTCAAACAGCCAGCCGGTTCTACTTGACCTCCTTCGTGAGACTTCTTCCCTCAATTCCTCGATGACGGTGTGGTCCAGCGAGGGTGACGCGGTGGAAGTGGACCGCGTGCGAGCCCTCATCCTCACTGTAGGTCTGGAGAGGACGTACCTAGATGTACCTCCGGAGCTCGCCACCCGATTGCACCTGCCTCCACCTGATACGAAGACCAAGCACTAATATATTGTAGCGTATTATTATTTGTCGTTTCATTACCTTAAACGATCTGTTGTTTCATTTATTCCTTTTACCTTATACCCAAATAATTTTTTTTTTATATTTTCCGTAATGTTCCATTAATATCAGTATGTATTTTCTATTTAATGGCTTCATTTGGTGAATTTTTAAAGTCTGCATATTGTAGGGTTTTGTTTATAAGATTCAACTGTACCCAATCGTTAATCGCTACATAAGCGTGTACCTAAGCGTTAAGTCGTTAGTGGTCACCGTGAGGTGGGGGACACCGTAAGGTGTCCAGTGACCTTAAAAATACTACTGTCTTTTGTATAAAAGTGTGTACCTGTACACAATTTTATACAAAAGATGTTCAACTTACAGCCGGTCAAAGATGCATGCACACTCTTGAGTCTAAAATGGTCGCTTTGTAAGCAAGTGTGCCAGCATATCTAAGCACCAAGACGCCTTCACGGTAAAAATAAGTGTGACGGTGTTTTTTCGTGGTCAAACCATACAAGTTACTAACTTTCTGACACGAGAGATATTTAAAATTTATAGATATAGTTTAAAGTTGTGAACTAATTAAGAATTACAGTATCCGTTAGATTATTTTACTACTTTATTCAAATTATATTTTATTTACACTGCATTTTGATTTACTGAAGTGATAGGTACTTATACGATGTAGAGAATAGGTACCTGGAAGATTCAAGTAAATCTTCCCGACTTTATAGTATATGTACTTTCGCTTGTGATTTTGCATGACACGGGACAAACAAGAGTAAAAGCTATTCCCATTTTCCTGCTAACTAGTCTGTGTAACGTATGATACGGACTCATAACCGTTAGATTCAGGTGTTTACATATACAGTGAATAAACTCGTCAGTCACGTCATCTATTTTAACGAGTTAGATTAATCCTCAGTTAGCGGTTAACCTTTAGTTGGGTACTCCCATTGACCATACGAATTAAGAGCAGTTGAATCCAATTGCATAGTTTCGTTCGAGCTTATTGTTTTGCATATGTCTGATGAATTCTTCGAAAGTCGCTTATTTTATGGTTGACGCCATGATGAGATAGGATAGATAGGATTCTGAGACAAGAAGAAATTTGATGATTCATTTTATCGGATATTTGATTATTCTACTTATGCGATTGATTGTAAAATAAGAAAAAACATTTTTAACGAAATTAAATGATTGATTGCATTTTTTTAGTCTTTTTTCTTTTAATAACGTGAAAGTAGCAAACGAGTATTCAATTCACCTGATGGTAAGAGACCAATGCCGCCTACGGATATTTGTAATCAATCCCAGGTAAGATCAAGTCTTACCTGAGGTTAGCCATAGATGCGTTACTAGCCCCGAGGACTAAGTTGGAACGCCTCGGATAATTATATATAACGACGGGAAGGACATGCGATAAATAAAATACACTTTTTAGGAATATTTGACTATTAAATTATATTGTTCTCATTCTTATTTTAAATATATGATAGCTCTGCCAAACGTCAACCACCACACCTCTCCTCTCCTCACCCCCCCTCGCATCATCTCATCCCTCTCGTCACCGCACCTCTCCACATAAGAGCATCTCACCACCGCTACGTTACATATATCTCCCGTAGGACATCCCTCAGACTAGAACACAGTAATGCACACTGCAGTTATTGGGTAAAAATAGGTGTGGCGGTGGTGCTATCGGAGTCGAACCCCAAAGAGTTCTACCACCTTCAAAAATGGGAATGATTATTTCCAAGATTTCGTATCAAATTCAATTTCATATGTGAGAGCAGTACTAGCCATCAATGTATCAAGATCCATAAGTTTGTCCAAACAAATAATTATGTTATCTATGCCAATTTAAAATAGGTTTATGTAACCCCACGCGCTGTTTCGATTGACCTCGATACAGACACGACTAAAACTAATGTGGTATCCTAAATAGCTTGTGCCTAAGAAAAGTGCCTATATTAGGCTAAATTTAGCTTATATTGGCCTATATTAAAGGAAGAGCCTTTGTGGTTCGACTGAGGTTAACACCGCAAAACCGATTTCTATCTAATAACATCGTGTTTAGCGCTGTTATGTTCTGGTTTGGAGTGAGTGGTAGAAGGGGCATACTTCTATCCAACTGTCTACGCATCTGTGACCAACCACAGGTGGGATTTGTCTGATTATATCAGTCCATGGACGGCAGGTTCCACATACCATCAGGCGGAAAGCATGCGTGTTCGCTTCGTCTATTGTTTTTTATATAAAAATATCAACAATTTTACCACACGAATATAAAATGGAGTCACAGTTAACTACTTTCTCAAAAGCGGTTCATTAACCCCAACCTACCCAACACTCAAAAAGCCGTCAACATCAAAACAGACAAATCCAACCGCAAAGCTCGTTCATTAATCGATTAGATCGCAAGTATCCTTGTACTAAACCAACTAAAATTCCTCTATGGAGGAGAATGCCGCATTGTCTGCCAGGAACTTATTTACCACTACAATTCCGGTTCAGACATGCTATTTTTGACTTTACCACGAGGGTAATAAGTGTGGGGTTGAACGCAGATGAAAGCTGGTAGAAAGTGTGTCGACCTCATGCATATGGGGACCACGTGGTGGCTGGAATGAGTAATTGTCACTGCCGTGAGATTCTCAGCTGTGATCCACTAGGCTCTGCACGCGGCTAGACTCGTTATTGGGGTCTAATTATGTTCAGCTAGCCGCCTTGAGTTCGATGTTATTATAGGCTTCGATACAGTCAAAGTTCCTTATTCACGGTTTCCTCAGTTGCATATTTAGTATTCGCTATTTCGTATATATTCGCGGTTGTATAGTCGGTACAAGTAAACAGTTACCGCGTCAGCTTTTTTAGTACTGATGGTCATTCGCGGTTTCTGTATTCGCGGCATATGGGCGGAACACAACTTCCTACTTTTTCACCCTTATCAGTTCATTTTCAAGCAGTCGGGTTTTTGAAGCGAAACTTCTTTAGAATCGTTGTGATTTGAAATTCGATGAAACGCAAATGCGCTAGCAAAACAGTTGTCGGTGCTGCAACTAGATGGCGCTGTACTCCTTTCTGAGTCTCGCTAACGATTTTATTTCTCTTATACAAGCTACTCTAAGACATCAAGTTTGGTATATACAAAATAAGATGAACGGGCTGGAGTGAATACTTAATAGGTTTTTTTTAAAAAGGGGTATCTAAATCTTAATACTAAATATATTAATATTAATACGCTTAATATTATTAAAATTCACTTTTGCCGTGTGTGAATTACACACACATATTTGTTTTTGTAATAATTTATTTACTATAATTCAATTAATATATAATTTAATTCAATAAAACTCGGACAGTACCTACAAAACTTGGTATGTATGTACTTATATAGATAACGATTACGGAAAAAATTAAGGATATTACTAACGGTTAATTCTAACGGTTAACTAATTATTTCGGTTAGTAATATCCATTAGGTAACATTATTTTAATTATGAAATGAAATGAATCGATAAACTCAATTTTATTACAAGGTTTGTCGTCTCGAAGTTTATACTGCAGTTCCGAGGAGTGTAAAATTAAATTACAGTAGCAAACTCATTACAACATAGTTGCCGATTACTTGAAAGGTGCTTTCTTAGAAAAAATAATTTAATTATAATTTTACTGGAAGCGAGAAGAAGGAAGGCAGTTTTTTGTATACTGCTGTTATTAGGCATTAATAGGTGTGGCGGTGGTGCTGGAGCTCTATCGCACGGTAAAAATGAAAGGGTCCTAATGCGAAATTTGTACAAAATTGTGTTCGAATTTTGGAAAGTTTCGAGTTTGGAAAGAAAGTAAAACTAATCTATTTCGAAGTATTCACAAAAAAAAAAAACATTTACAACACTCATAGCCCTAAACTAAGATTTTCTCCTGTGTCGTAATTACCATGGACATACAAAAACGAATACACAAACACCCAGACCCAGTACAGAATCTAAACTCATCATTTAGAATGTCTAGTCGGGCCGGGAATCGAACCCGGAACCCACTGCGTGTCAGACCGGTGTGGTGACCGCTCCGCCACGCAGGTCGTCAACTTTTTAATTTGCTTGACGATGAACGATTAGGCGTCGAGAGATTAAGTATTGGGCCTAGTTACAAGCATTTAGCTCATATTGCCAGATTTTTGACTTAGGTCCCTTTCGCTCTCGCTTTTGTGTAATATAAGTACTGGGACGATGTGCTAAATCATCACTTAACTTAAGAATATTAGTAAAAAGTGATTAAGTAATTAAGGAGTCTGGAGTCCACCTGATAACAAGCAGTCACAGCCGCCCATGGACATATGTAATCGAGCCCTAAAAGATTAGCCTTACCTGCGGTGCGAGACCTCGAAAGACCAAGTTGGAACGCCACGTAAGAAGTACGTGGCGTGTTACAAAAACCACCTTCAAACTCAGGACGGCTTAACACACACACATTGTACATACAATCACACAACACACATGCTCACAAACACATAACATTCATATATACATACTCTCTCTCTCTCACACACACACGGTCACTCACACAGACACACAATAAAACACTTAATAGTAGCTTAAAGTCTATATTTTATTAGTAGTAACTAGTATTCAAATCTGCCAAAATACAGGCTCTTGTTTAGTTTGGACACCAGATCACCCACATATTACAATAAGTTGATAAGTATTAAATATTATGTTACTTGAAATAAAAGATTCTTATTAGTATGGAGATAAAATAAAAATATTTTTGTTTGATTGATTGATTGACTGTAAGTGAAATAAGACAGAATATCATATTATTACACTTCTTATACATATTCAAGAGCGGCAGATGCCACTTACCATCTACAGGAATACATGCTTGTGTTTTTTTTAATAAGATTGAAATAGTAAACGAGCATGCAGTCCATTTGATGGTAAGTGATCGCTGCCCCCATGGACATCGGTAAGAAATCTCTTTTTAGAACAGGGGTTCTATTTAAAGACATTCATAGATGCGTTACTACTCCCGAGGATAATACGCCTCCAATGAAGGGCAGCCACACCCTCACCAAAACGTAATAATTGCTTTATGCCAGAAATAGGTGTGACGGTGGTACGTCCCCACCTTGTTACCTACTTCTATGCTATAAAAAGTGTACGACAATGATAAAGTTTAATTGAATATTTGTCGATCGTCTGGGATTTTAAACTCTTGGTAAATTTTACTCAGACTGATCACGGAGCAAATCCTATATGCAGGAAGTCTTCATTACAATATTCATAAGACTTGCCACGTTTTTCAACTAACAATGTCTGTTTAGCATTTGTAATCTCTGCCTGTGTGTTTAACGGGACTCTAACTGTCTTCTCATTTGGCCGTGTTTATGTAAAACGGGAACAACTGCGTACATGTTGGAAAGAATTATAGTAAATGATTTATGTTTGAAACAGTTGGAGATACATTCTAAACACATTAGAAAAATGTATCTATTATTTAATATGATGTTTTTTATTTTGTCTTTTCCATTTAGATTATATTTATAATTGTATTATCTTTCTTATTATTATCTTACTTTTAAGTTGGTAGAACTATTTGTAGTTTGACTCCGGAAGCACCACTGCCACACCTACTTCTGCCTAACTGTTGTTAGGCAGAAGTAGGTGTGGCGGCAGCAGTGTTATGCACTGCTGTGTTCTGATCTGAAGGGAGTGGTAAGGTTGGCATACTTATTCGAGGCATTCCAACTTAGTCCTGAGGAGTAGCAACGCGTCTGTGGCTAACGTTAGGTAAGACTGATCTTATCCGAGGTTGCCTACAGATGTTACTGGGCGGCAGTGGCCACTTACTATCAGGTGGGCTGCATGCTCGTTTGCTACTTCCATACTATTAAAAAATATTATAAAGACGAAAGTTTGTTAGTGTATGCATGTATGTTGCCTTTTCACTGAAAACTACTGGTTTGATTTCGTTGAATTGGCACACATACCTATATGTAGCTTATAACCAGCATTTACACACGGGATACTCATTTCGTGGTAAACGTGTACAAAGCGGGCAGAGCTGCCCAAACAAAACAAACAAACAATTTATGTCATAAAAGCTAAAATATATAAAATAGAATATAATTAACATTTTTATTGTTATTTATTTTTCTGTTACTTATAATTACATGTTTTAGTAATATTCCTGTAAACTTGAAACATCGTTAAAAATATTAAAACAAAATCCCGACGCTATTAAAAGATTTTAATGTTCATAATGATATATTTAATTTATCTCTTTATATGAGTTTTTGTCAAAATAGTCAAGTAAAAGTATTACAATATATATATTTTTAGAATGGTCTATTTACTCGCTTTCATTTGATATCCATATTGTCGTAATTAAAAAATTGTCCCTTTTCCCCCTTTCTCCTCTATTTGCAGGCGCCATTTTTAAAAATTATATAGCCTATGTCACTTCCCACACTGAGACGATTCTAATGATACTCACTGTCAAGTCGTTTGGGCTGTAGCGCGTGCTAAAGAAATGGACATACATACAAATAAACGTTTAAATGAATTGGTTAATTTACGTATAATTAGGTAGAGGCGTTTTCATTGAGATGTTGAAAGAGATTATGTCAATGAATACATCGTATCAAAGCAGCCCATTTCGTCATAATAACTTTTTTATTGCCATGTGATATTTTTATATATGTAGAAGTAGGTAGCAATCGAACTTGCAGTCCACCTGTCAGTAAGTACTTACGTACGACTCATGGACATCTGTAAACAACCCATAGATAGGATTTAAGTCTTATCCGAAGTTGACAAAGATGCATTTCTACCTAATAATATGTGATCATTTACTATTTGATGGACTGCAAGCTCAATTCGTTACTCATTATCAAAACAAAATATGTTTCAACGACACGTACACAATTGATCTATTTTTATAAAATTGAAGTAAACAAGTCCACCCGATGGTAACTGGCCATGGACATTTGCAAGCAACTTCATACGGAACAAGGAATCTATCAGAAGTCAAGTCGGTCGCCTCGTATAAAATGAGCCACAATCCACCATTCAGCCAAGGGCAACCACAATCTATAATTTTATCATCAAAAACATCACAATCCTACCATAGTGTATTATAATCATGTACCAGAAATATTGCACCATGTTTCATGGGAAGTAAAAATGATGTAACCAACAAAATTGAAGACATTTTTCTCATGCCCGCCAGATGTCGCAAGCCGGCCACCTCTGATGTTAACTAATTATTTTTTGATTGACAGACAGACAAATGGATACAAAAACTGTGTCTACTGATTGCTCAATGCGATGATGTTCTTTTTTAGCTACTGTGTAAGTGAATGAGTTAATGTGGATTTTTATACGAATACATAATGCGGTTTGCTTTGATATAGCCTCCCAATTACATAGATCTTTCGGTCAGGCTTGACTATTGCTTAGGGGCCGTCCATCAATCACGTGATTTTTTTTTGTGTATTTTTAGCCCCCCTCCCTCTATAATAATAACGTCTGGAGGTAGACACGAATACACGTAACGCCGCTTTCGGTTGAGCAATCGCGCGTTTGCCGAAAAAATGAATACACGTGATACATTACTACATCCCCCTCCCCCTTGTGTTATTTCGTGATTCTTTATGGACTCCACCTCCGTTTTCGTGCCTTACGTGATTAATGGACAGCCCCTTATCTTATATTGGTTTTCTTTCTGAAATGTAACTTCTTTAAAATGGATGTGATTTGAAACTCGATGAAACGAAAATGCCTTAGCAAAGCAGTTGTTGAGGCTACAACTAGATGGCGCTGTTTCCCTTTCCGAATCACGCTAACGACTTTACTTCATAGCTTGTAGGCTAGCTCAAGTTTAGATGCAGGGATGCAGTTATTATCATGTTATGTTAGTACATAATTTATGACATGTTAGTATATAATCTATTTTTGGAAAAGCAAAAGAAATATTTTTATTAAGAATTACTTATTATTATTAAGTTTCTCTTCTGCCGTGTGTGAATTCCCAGAGAATACAGCACCTGACGCTAAGTGGTTACTACCTCCCACGAACATATGTAGAACATTTCTCGCTGAAGCTGATCACAGATACATTACCACTCCTGAAGACTAAAATGATTCCACACCCTTCCAATGAAACGCAAGAACTTCTAAACTTTAGAAATGTATGGAAGTGGTATTTCCCTGATCGTACTATACTGAATCTACCATAATTCAAGTTCTAGGTTGCAACATTATTTTCCCAATTATTGAACTTAGACACTACTTCCTAAGCTACTTCATCCCGAATATTAAAAATTTTGTCCCTAGTGTCCCACCCATCCTATTGCCGACCGCGCCCAGCGTTGCTTACGTTGTAGAGTAGATAGTAGCCGCGCGCGCTGTTAATGTTCGTTACACATAATTATATTTAGAACTCCGTAGTTACACGGCGCGTGTTTATCATCAATTAAAAATAAAGTATTTATTAAATACCTACTTAAATTTTTCCTGTTCAGATTTTGACGTGGTTTGCTTCTTTTGTTTGTTTCTTACGTGTTTATAACGTAACTTAGGTACTTACGTGTTTATAACGTTTCGTATTCGCCCACACAATGCTCGTTTACGTTTCGTTTTTCGACCATACCTTGCAATGTACCTGCTCGTACTGCAATGATGAGCGGAAACCTAAACAATCATTGTTTTGCGGAAACGAAATTAACTCGTACTAAGCATACTTTAGTATCTTACAACTATGACAATTATATTTGCTTTGAATAAATTAT
>MOOZ01000714.1:630346-641067 GCA_002930495.1 Cecropterus lyciades | reverse complement strand
CGAACCACAAAGAGTTCTACCACCTTCAAAAAGTACAGTAATATGGTAAAGTACAGCTCTACTGAAAATCGCGGCAATTCATTGCCATGACTAGCGCTATGTAGCGCTTGAAAGCGCTACATACTCATTAATTATATTTTTTAAAAGGATTTTTTTTTAATTTAACCAGGTAAGTACTACTGCCGCAACTATTTAAGGTCCAAAATTCTGGAAGGCCGCTGGAAGAGGATGGATTCCGGCTCGTTGATACATCTTAGTCCTCAAGAGTGGCAACTGATTTGTGAGTGTGTTAAATAGAACACCTGTTTTACGTTAAGTCGTATACAAATGGCAATGGACGAAAATGACCATTATGCAGGTGGACTGCATGTCTTTACTACTTCAATCTTACAAAAATAGGTCTTGCTTGTAAGCAATATATTTTCAATCTGTAAAAAAATATAGTTCCTTAATTTATTAATTTCTCATGTCCGTTTATTTACTGAATGATAAAAAGCATTTCTATTTGTTCTATGAACTACGTACAAACAACTTTAACGAGCAAATTGTTTCAAACTGACAATTACCAGACAGCTGAGGTCACAGGCCGTATCAGTAGACTCCAGGCCGCTAGGCATTCCACGCCAAATGCCAGACGACTTAGGTCATGTGCGAATAGGGTTGTACTGGCGCTTATATAACTCTTATTTTTTTCTTATAATAATTAACGAGTTTGCTGTAAAATATTTTTTCATTTCATTTATTTGCACTTTGTTTCTCTATGAGGATAGTTTATTCTACATCGGTTTGATTTGATACTGACTTATGATTATGACTCATTTTCCACCATATAGATAATCTCATTTTAAAGTGAGTCGGAAACCACACCTTTCCACTGAACCGCAAAATACGTCACGTCAGAAATAGGTGTTGTGGTACTTCCTCGCTCCTTTCCTCTCCTCGTTCTACCACGTTGATATCCGTACTTCCAATACATAAGACCCAAGTTATAATTGAGTTGGATCACAAATTCTTTCCTGATTCTGAAATTGAGGTGCAATTACTTTGGAGGAACACCTCGTACCAGAAATCTTCAATTAACACCTATTTCTAAATAACTAAACATAACATGAATATACTTTATCAGTAAATAACATAATTATATTATACTAGACTATTCCCGCGGCTCCTCCCGCTTTAGTCACGTTTACGCTTAGACTATCCCATGTGTTAATCCAGGTTAAGAATTATCTGTGCGCCAGACTTCAGCGAAATCCGACTAGTAGATTTTGCGTGAACGAGTAACAAACACATTTACATTCTTACAAATTTTCTAATTTATAATATCAGTTACATAATGTTGCCTATTACCAAATACATTATATTTAGAAGGTTGTAGAACCCTTTGCGGTTCGACTCCGGAAGTATTACTGCCATATTTATTTCTGCATAATAACAGTAATATTAAGCGCTGATGTATTCTGCTCTGAATGGTGTGGTAAGGCAGTCATACTTATACAAAGCGTTCCAAATTAGTCCTCTGGATTAGCAACTCATCTGTGATCAACCTCTGGTAAGACTGATCTTATGTGAGGTTGATTACAGATGTCCATGGGCAGCACGATCCACTTACCATCCATGATCGTATGCTGCTTCAATATTATATGCGAAAAAAAATCATGCCATCTCTCATTCAATAAAAAAATATTATATTAATCAATTATGGTCCATCCTCACAGCCCTGTGACAAGCTCAGGTGGTCCTGTGTAAAGGAAGCCGGTACGTGTCTATGGTCGTAAAATACATATTCCCTAAGTTCCCACAGGAACATGTGTTAGATTATTTAAAACTGTTTAACTTAGTTCATAATTTACACTAGCTGTTTGATGTATTGTAAACGTATCATTACAGAATTAGCTCATTTTGTATTATTTTTATGTGTAGAAAACTCTGTCATCTTGTTTTAAATTTAAACCATACCATTGTACATAATGTACAAGGTAATTAATGTTTTAGGTTTTTGTTTAATTTATGTATGAATCTTATTTACGTAGGAAATAAGTATGCAGTCCACTTAATAGTAAATGGTCAAAGACATTCATGGATATCAGTAATCAACCCTAGATAACATTATATACTTGGATTTCTACATGAAGTTTGCCACAGCAGATACGTTGCCACCCTCGAGGTCTACGTTGAAATACTCCAATAAATATAACACATTCTCCAGACTTGAACACAACAGCGTGTAACACTGCTGTTATTAGGCAAGAATAGGTGTGGCGATGGTCCCTTCGCAATCTAACCATGAATGGTTCTACCACTTTAGAACTTCATGTACCTTTCAGACCAAAACACAACAGTTGACATTGCTGTTATTAGACAGGAACAAGTGTGGCGGTAGAGCCTTCGGAGACGAACCACAAAAGGCTCTACCACAATCAAACTGCATGTTTTTGTTACGTTTACTAATTTTATATAGGGAAGAACGTCAAACAAAATTATTTCCATTATTGGCAGTATAATATTGTTATTGGTTAACTGAAACGTGTGTTTCGCGGGAAAACTGTAAATTGTTTTATTGGAGATGGAAGCCGTAACGAATGTAGGCCGCAGTGTAAACACGCATTATGCCGGGTGCTTACTCTGGGTCTGTATAATACTTAAATAATTTTAAAGGTCATAGAAACTTTGTGATTCACCACCGTCGTATCTTCTGTGCCCTATAACAGTTTTAAGCGTAGTTGTGTTCCGGTTTGAAGGGTGTGAAAATTGTCAATCTTAAGTACGATCCTTATCTTACTGGGAAGGCTTACAAATGTTTATGAATTATGGTGGTCACTTACTACCTAGATTACAAATGTCTATGGGAGATGGTCACCTGTTAACAGATGGATATTTTTTATAACATACGTGCTGCATGCACGTATGTCACTCGTATGCATGTTATAAAAAAATTGATCATATGGTCAACTTTTTCCCAACTTATATTAACGACCACGAACGTGTATTTTTCCATAATTTTGAAGTAGCAAACGAGAATGTAATTCAACTGATGGTGAGTGGTCACTGCAAGTCATGGACAAATGTCAGCAATTTTATAGAGAACAGAGATTTTATGTGAAGTCAATGCGTTGCCACTCGCAAGAGCTAAGATGACCGCCTCATATGAAACAGAGCTGGCAATCACAGCCTTCAATCAAAACGCAAGAACTGCTTCACGCTAGAAGTAGTATGTCGATGGTACTACCCCGGCTGAACTACATACGTTCAACGGGGGTTATACCTACTACATACCATACGATACTACATATCTTGAAACGAGCTCTTGATCAACTAGCTTGATCATCTTTTCCAACTTCAAACATCCACGACCAAAACCCTTCATTACGCGTATTTCCCCAAGTGTGTCGCTAACATAGATCAGTTCAGTAGCTCGGCCGGTAATAGGAACCACGTAACATGAGCGTTGCACAAACTTTTTGCAAACTAGTTCTCTCCCGCGGTTTCCCATAGGATTTTATACTTAAAAAAAAGAACTTTTTACGATGTAGCGCCACTTTACATTCTCATTTTAATCAATGTCGTTACTTATTTAACTTGATATAATTAAAGTAGTAAAGCCGAGTTAACTTAGTCGTTTAAAATTTGGCCGCTCAATCCGACTTTCCAGGTTTAAGTTCCAGGTATACATAGCGATTGTTTCAATACATTTTTTATAATACTTGATACTTCCATCAAAGAAGCATGTAGTTCACCTGATGGTAAGTGACCACTGACGCAGACATACTTTTCTGAGGCATTCCATTTTAGTCCTCAGGGGTAGCAACGTATCTGTGGCTAACCTAGGTAAGACTTTGATCTTACCTAGGATTAATTACAGATGTCCATGGGCGGCAGTAGTCACTTACCATCAGGTGGGCTGCAGGCTCGTTTGCTACTTCCATACATTAAAAATACATCTGGCTACGTAATAAAAGTATAATGGCGACATGAAATATAAACGTTATTTCCCAACAAAGATAGCGTCATTCATAAGTGTTGAGGTTATAATTAGCGGCACACTTATCTAATCTGTTTATACGGATCACAACCAGGTCACTGGGATTTCCGTGCCATATCATAAGATGTTACAACTTACAAGTTGTGGGATCATATAGTTTATGAAGCTCAAGTTTTTTATTTGTTCTAATTGAACCACGAATAATTTTCACGAGTTTTTTTTATTTGTCCATTGAGGTGTTGATTTCATCGAGTTGATTAAAGTCGTAGCACCTCGATCTACACGGTATTGAAACTCAAATTTTCCCAGTGAATTTATGTAGGTACTTTCGATTACGACCTTGCAAATCATGGGACATACAATAGTGAAAGCAAAATCTAATATTCCTGCTAAACCACTTGTGGGTAATGAAGAACACAAACCTATGTAACATCCCATAGAGAAAAACCAGAAATATTATTCTAAATAGTACTGCCCAATTAGATATTACGTAGACACCTTTATACATACATCCGTTCATCCACCCATCGTACCTTTAAGGTCAACTGCCAGACGCAGGCCTCCCCTAACAAAGGTTATTACCAACGATCACTCCTTTTTTATACCCAAAGAGGAAACCTTCAAATGTTCACACCGTATTGTTTTTGTGTTTACGACGACATGCGACTACACCGTCCTTCCGGGGGTCGCTTGACTGGACGGTTCCAGCCACTCTTGTCGCCGGCAACCCCGGAAGCCGAATTCTGGCCAGTACACCAATAATCACTCCTGGCATGCGTGTTGGTGACCGCAATAGGTATTGATATTGCACAGGGAAATGCTGCAGCTCATCTCCTGGATTTTGTCTTCTCTCCACCTACAACTTCCGCGGGAAGACAGAGAGTGGTTTTGTTCAAGACCAACACAATATACATTTCAATATGTTAATTAAACTGTTATGCATAAGAAGTTTGAAACTTTTAACGAGGTGCAACATTACATTCAGCTTTCGCTCATTTTCGAACGACGTTGATTGAAGATTAAAATTGATTGTTTGACCGTGTTTTTGTGATTGAGCATTAAGCATTACATTCTTCCTGTAGGGGTTCGGAGCCTATAAACTAGCCTTTATACGGTCTGATCTAAAAACTAGCCTTCATCGATAATGAAAATTCTTATGATGTTAGGTACTTTGTGGGAAAGAATTTTGAAATAGCTTCAATCATTGCCACAATTAGCAAGTTAAGAACGGAAAATATCTTAAGTTTTAGTATCCAAATACGTAAACAAGAGGTATTTCCACCAATTCGTACTAGAGCAGCGTGGGGAAATATTTAAGCATTCCTCAGTCAAAGGAGGTCCTCAAATAGTAAGGCATGTAAAAAATATTGCATTCCAATCAAAATATAAATATACTATAAATGCTAAGAAATTACTCTTGCTCTTGTTAGACCAGGCCCATTCAAATTTTATTTGTAGGCAGATTGCTAATAACATTTTTTTTTACAAATCATCTCTGTCAAAGATATATTAATGAAATAAGATTATCAATAACATAAATAAAATATTCTAAGGATATAATATTTTTATTATCAGTCCAATCTTGAAATCGAAGCTTTTGAATTATACTTGTGCATGTCATGATTATTTATTAACAACCTTAAGGTTCTTCGTCGACTGTTTTTATCTGTACGATCGAAAAAGAACCCTTAATTTAACTGTATCTATTTATAAACGCCGTAATATATTAAGGCGCATAGCCTGCTGTTTTTTATCCGACTACACCAGAACAAGTTAATGTTTTTTGAGCGTATGTTATATGTATGTATGTCCATTTCTTTTGACCATTTCTGGACAGATTGTGACATATGACATACGAGTATCGTTAGAATCCTCTCAGTTTGCAGTGAGATAGGCTTTTTTTTAATGACGCCTGCAAGTAGGGGGAAAACTTTAGATAAAAAAAAAAAAACAATTTCATAATGTACATGTTATAATACTTTTACTTGACAATTTGACGAAACTCATATAAAGTGTTAAATTAAATATATCATTACGAACAAAAAGTATCGTTTTAAACAGTTGGGTTTTTTATTTAATGATATTTTTAACAATGTTCCTACTTAGTTTTGTTTTAATGATCTTAATCATCTTATTGTTTTGGTTAGGAACATCTTGTATTGTGGTGTGACTTGATTCATAAGTTGCTCAATTTGATTTTTTTTACCTGACTGCCTCAGAAGGGGGGTAGGGGGAGGTAGGACGGGCCAAACATATCTCTTAAGTGTTCAATTAAATACATAAAATTACGCTCCGAATGCGACTTCTCTCGAATTTGCTTTTTTCGGCAAATTTTAGCGGTATTAAAAGATCGTTACACATTTTTCGACGCAATTACTGACCATTGAAGTAATTTAACACAAACTGTATAATAAATTGAAGTAATATAACTCAATAATAAAATTGACAAAGTTATGTTTTGCCAATTATTGTGACCCCGACATATTGCGTAATGGGAACAAAAGTGATCGAACTCAAATTTTGGCAAATTGAGATAGATACTTGAAACTGCACCTAATAACGAAGCCTATCTTCAGTCATCTAGTGAATTAAATATAACGTAAAAAAAAGCTAGCATGCTAGGAATGGAGAAACATAAACGTTATGTCCATTTAATAATTGCGTGCTTTAAAAAACTCGGTATAATACGATCACAATTTTATTTTCCACAAAATACAAATTTCCTTATGAGGCCCCTATCATTCTAACCGTGCCATATTGCGATAAAGCATTCCAAACTTATGTCTACAAACTTGTCCATACTTCTGGCATCGAAGAACCTGGTGGCTACTTTGCAGAAAGATGAAGTGCCGGACTCCACCAATGCGGAGAATTTTATAATTCATACATCTCGTCTCCACTCAGCTTCAATGGAAACGACTGAACCTCGATAATAAAATTATGCTGGGCGGCGCGGCGCGGCGGAACAAAACGGAAATGTGAGCTGTGTCACTCAAGCTGTAAAGCGGCATGCATTGAGCGGCGCCGCTAGTTCTCCCCGCTAGTCACACCAACGCTCGCCGCACACGGCTTAGTTCCGCAATAGGCAGCGCACATCTCCGCTCTAGCCAGCATACATCTCCGCTCCAGTCAAGCCAGTACGCATCTCTGCACAGTTTCGGTGGATATATCCTAGCTGAAAAACATCTTTGGTCGTCTCCACTTCAGACAGTACTACACATCTCCGCTTTAGCGGAGTCCGGGCCTAAGTGTCGACGTACAGCAAGGTAATGCCGCCAATGGTGCCTAATATGTGTGCGTGAGGAACTATGCCTCACGCACACATATTAGGTAAATATACCATTTTATTTGGGGCCCTAGTTTATTTTTTGCCCCAGGGCCTTTGATGACCCAGCTAAGCTACTGCCCATGCATATAAAGCTTCATAAAATTACTTCTCTTACAATGTAAATCCTTTGTTTCTTCAAGGCACCGTTGCTTACTTAACTTGTGTATCCATTTGCAAGCTATCGAGTTTATCATATGAGATCATATGCATGACTCATATCTCTTGCATACGTCAAATATTTGACACATATTTATTGTAAGGTCTACTTTCTCTCGTAATAACTTTGTTAAGAATCCTTATTTTCTGGAATTGCAACAATGATATAAAATTCACAGTTGTTGTTGTTGTGTGTTATTTGCATGAAATTGTGTTATTTCGCAGATTTCATTAATATTATTTATTTAAACATCTACTGATGGTTCGAAATAAAACATCGTCTCACCTAGTGGCAGTGACCACTTATCAGCATTTCTTACAGCAATCCTTAAAGAAATCCATATGGACTAATTCAGGATTACCCATAAGACTACATTAACTAACATAATGTAGTCTTATGGGTAATCCTGAATTAGTCCATATGGATTTCTTTAAATGCTAACATAACATTTAATTAAAAAAAAGAAAAACTGTAGGTACTTACTCAAATACGGGATAAATTTAACTATTATAAACAAGCAACAAAACTGAACGTACCAAAATCCGGTCAAAAACGTAAATAGCTACTAAATTATTACGTGTTAAAAAGTGTCTTAATATGAACTAATAAGTAAATCGATTATTTTAACCAACCAGAAAGATACGGACCTGAACGTCAGAAGATGCATGAATGAGCATCGCATATTTATAATCTATGCATATGCACGCGTCGGAACTCTAATTAGGACGGCCAGTCTCGCCAGGTAAACGACATATCTGTTTATGAATCTGCATATGAAATATAAATGCTTGAAATGTATGTTTTTGTTTTAAATTGAGTGAGATTATTATTTAAATAATAATAATAATTTCATAACTGAAATACATATTTACAAACAAAATATTTCACTTATGAAATGTCTTTCAGATGTTTTAGATAAGTTGGGTTGGTATGTAATCTTTTGAAGTTATGTTTTCTTAGATTTTTTTGTGAATTGAGTACTAGACACGAGTACAGTAGGACAAAAAAAGATGATCATATGATCAGGGCCCTTCAGGGGTGTCGGACCTTCAACGCGGCGAACAGTCTCAACCAAGCAGTCTCAAAGGGCGCTTTAGAGTACTAAAATTTACACATTAGACATAAACTTAAGATGTGGTCGGAATCTTTCCAGTTTTTATTTACTAATAATAACCGGAACCGATGGCTTAAAGTCGCCTCTGAAGCACAGTAGCTCAAACAAATTTTGGCACCAACGGTCACCTATCCAATTACTAACCGCTCCCGACGTTGCTGAACTTTGCAAATCGACACTTTAGTACGCAAAAAGTTTACCACTAATGGCCTCCCATCTACTTCTTGACCGCCCCCGACGTTGCTAAACCTCGTTAATCGGTTGATATCCACACACACCCTGGGGTTATACTTTCGAGTTATTGCATGTAAGTGTAATTTAGTCCACATTATTTCTTTTTATTTCGGAACACTTGGCAATATATCTCGAATATTATTTATACGAACATCTTCAACTCTACCTACGAGTTCATTAATTTCCAACACCAACACCTCATTAATAACTATCATTAGGTAACGACAACTAATATAAACACTTCATAGTTTATTCCAGTCCATACTCATTAATGACTGATAGATAATGATTCATAGTATCTATTTTTACGTCAGTCTGGACCAGGGCCAGATCAAGGCAGACAGGCAATTGTCCAGCATGGCAAAATACGGGGCGGCAAAAATACGACAAATTCTTTTTTACACTCTTATTTCTTCGTATAGAGAACCTTACCTGGTTTTATCTCCAGAAGGTACCACCGCCACACCTATTTCTAGCGTGAAGCAGTTCTTGCGTTTCGTTGAAAGTTGCCGGCTCACTTATAAATGAGGCGACAATCTCAGCCTTCGGGAGTAGCAACGCATTTGTGATCGCCTTCAGATAGAACCCCTGTTCTATATGAAGTTGCTTACAGATGTTCATGGGCGGCAGTTACCATCAGGTGGACTACATGTTTATTTTCTTCTTCGATCTGATAAAAAAAGAAAAAGTGTTGTTTGTTTAAGGGTGGCATATAACCCGGTGGCAGAAATCGTGTATTCACTTCGGTCACGATATCTGTGCACCCACAAAAATACGTAAGTACAAGAATAGAAATTATGAGTCCAGTAACCATATTCCAAACACGCATCCAGGCTTACACGTAAGCTAGTTTACAAGCCAATTGACTCGATCATTTCACGGGTACTATCTTAAATTAATCATAATTTAATCAGAATTTAAATCAATGTGTCTTGATAGAGCGTCAACAGCGTAACGAAACACTGAACGCGTCTTTTATTCCTCGTTTGCTTGTTAAAAACTTGCTACTTGTTTATTTTATTTCTTACTAGTTGTGCCTCGCGGTTTCACTTGTGTTTAAATTGTGATCATTTTTGATGGAGTAACTGAATTTTTAATGAAATAAATGCTAAATGTTACAGATATCAAGACATCGACTGCAAATGTTTCCAATCTTTTAAATGCATTTCGCTAAATATGAATTGACGAATAAAAATTCTACAATATATAGTTTTTTATATTAGTTATTGTTAGTCCATCATGTTATTAACAATTATATGCTACTCGAAGACATGGGAAGCTGTCAATTTTATTATATGCATAGATATTCTGCCCTCGGCGTTCGATTATCTTACAATTGGATTCACAATTCTCAATGTAATTGAAATTACAAACAATTATATCACTATTATCTAATCAATCAAAATGTTTATAAGCTTAATAAAGTTGATTTATTTACTATAATAACTTTATTCAATAAAATAATATTGAATAAAGTATTATCAATGTCTATTATCAAGCACATTTATACAAATTCTGTTAATTTATCTGATTATTTTGTAAAGGCAATTAACATTCCTCTGCATAGAGTACAAGAGCATTAAATATACTTAGTTATATGTCTGTATTACATTAATTTAATTTTATCTTTGGAAAACACATAAAAATAAAACTAAACCAAATACAACAAACGAAGTACTTGTTAATTAAATCTTAGATATTATAATAATAGATATTTTAATTTAGTATATTATAATAATTTTTAACAAACACAAAACAGAAAGCGCACGATAAACAAGCGACCATACGCACAAGCTTCACCGTATTGGTTGGCACCCCGCGACCGGCGCCGGCGCAACGTGCACGGGCTGCACGGCCATGTGGTCCCCAGTCGGTGTTCCGCCGCCGCCGCACGATGCTGCGCCTC
>MOOZ01000714.1:562842-577986 GCA_002930495.1 Cecropterus lyciades | reverse complement strand
GGTACAAATGAAAAAAAAAAAAATATATATATATATATATATTTATGTACGTTGCGTATGTAAAAAAAAATCTAAAATTGTCGACTAACTGCAAACACAAACTCTACCAGGTGTTGTTGTTCTACTAACTGGTAGGATTATCGGGTTGCTCCGATCTATCGAGGACCACGCCGCCCTTCAGCAGGAAGAGGTACTCGTGCATGCTCATCTTGCCCAGCTGGAACAGGATGCGGGAGACGATGTGGAACGACAGCAGCAGCTTGTGCCGCTCGAACAGCGCACGGCACGTATTCCTGGGGGAATCCAGGGGGAGGCTAAACTAAAAGGAGGTAAAACTAGGTAAGGGATAAGGAGGGTGATAAATCCAGGTAGAGATGGTGAAATGTCTGTTATGGATTTCCAATGTAGGTTAGGATGAGGAGGCTTTGAAATGCAGGCTATGAGATCCAGGTGGGAATGAGGTAGCTGTGAAATCCAAAACAGAATGAGACGGTAAAATCTAGGTGAAGATGAGAAGGTGGCACTCAAATCTAGGTCGATAACCACGCCACCCATCATCAGAAACAGATACTCGTGCTTGCTTGTTTTGCCCAGCTGAAACAGGTTGTGGGAGACGATGTGGAATGACAGCAGCAGCTTGTGCCGCTCGAACAGCGCACAACACGTGTTCCTGGGGGAATCCGGGGGATGAGATGGCTGGCAAAACCGTATGGGGGTGAGTTGGCTAGCAATATCAGGTGGTAATGAGGTGGCTATGAAATCCAGGAAGGTATGAGGGCTATCTAATCAGGGTGAGGATAAGTCTGTCAAATCCAATTGGGAATGAGGTTGTGGTGTCAAATGCCGTTACAAGTGACTAATGTAGGGTACATAATACATATGCTTTTATTACATTTGCAGATTTCATCAGAGTTTCAGATTGCATGTCATGGAAGTGTACAATTACATAAAACAGAAATATAAATACATTCAGATATTTGTCTGGCCGGGAAGAACCCAAAATCCTGTCAGACATGTCTACGTCAGACCGGCACGGTCAGTCGTCTTCGCCAGGCAGGTCCTCAAAATAAAAATGTCAATAGTAAAACAGTACTCACTTATAAACAGCAAACGTATGAAACTCATTCAGGTTACTGATCCGGTCTTCGAGCTCGCCACCCTTGGGGCTCCGGTCGATGGAGTACGTGAACAGGTCGATGTAGGCGTCCAGCGAGAACTGGTACATCGGGTCGATGCGGGACAAGTCGTTTAGCGCGAAGAATAGCACCGAAGCCCGGACTGCTACCGGCACGTAGCCCTGATAATGAAGAAGAGAAGGATAAAGAAAAATGAGAGACAGACGTCAAACAATATAATCCTTAAGATTTTAACTGTATTTCATGTATAAGATACTTCTACACTCGGATCTTCTACTATAATAAGAACCATCACACCTTCTTGAAGTGTGTTTTTAAGGTACTTTCATCAATGTAGTTACTACACCCTCTTCATTTGTAAGGCAAAATCTTCGTCCAAAAATCGCCACATGAAAAGAGTTCCAGGTAAAGTTCTGGAAATGGTTAAAGAACTTGTTATGGAACACTTTATGTACAGATATGATCTTATAATACATAATTCCAAGGGGATATGCGCCTGGTATGAATTAATTTTCTGTTTTATACATAAAAATGTAAAAAATCGAGATAATAACGAAGGTAAGTTCAGTTAAAACTTGCGGTAATTCGATTAAAGATAGTAATCTACTACTGTATTAACCAATATAATCCTATTATAAATTTTATTATTACTTACGAAAAAAGAAACATGACCGATTGACAACAGTTCTCCCTTCGACCAATATAACAAATCCAGAACTTGTGACATCCTTAACTACGATACATCACTAACCTGTCTCGCGGCGTCGATCTCCTTCTCCGTATCCTGCGAGGTGATGAGCGCCTCCTTGACCTCGAGCGAGGTCCGCTGCGAGGTCTGCAGCGTCACGAACAGCTCCTCGTTCTCCAGCAGCGGCACTTGCGACTCGTACATGATGCGCAGCAGGTCGTTCTCCAGGTCCACCTGGGGAGACACTTGTCGGTGTGTATGCTATTAATTTACTATATGGAAGTCGCAATGGAGATGCAGTCCATCTGATGATAAGTGGCCACGGCCACCCATGGACATCTGTAATCAACCCCAGATAAGTTTGGAGTTCTGCCTGACGTCGGCCACAGAAACGTTCCTATCCGTACTAACTCCGCGCTAAGTTTGTAGGTCAGAGTAATGCGCGTCCCCTCCCGCAACAAAGTACCGCACCTCTCAGTCGCCCATTTAGTATCGTAAGCAACATGATCGTCGCACATGCGTGTAATATAACTTATATGTAACTTATGCTGCAACTTAATAGTCTTCAGTTCTCTCGATATTTTTATTATTAACAAATTAATATATGTGTATATTGTTCAAACTATGTTTTTTTTGTCGTTACCCCATAAATGACAGGACATGACGAACTTAGTGTGAACGGGTAGTATGGATAAAGCTGAAACGCCTCGATTAAGTATGTCTTCCTAATCACACCCTCCGGTAAAACGCAGCGCGCACACAGCGCTTATTTGGCAGAAAAAGACGCGTCAGCGGTCCTCTGGATTCTGATCATGAACGATTCTACCACTTTTAATTTTAAATACACACTTAAGCTATGCTGGGTCACCAACAGCCTGGGCTAGCTGGACACCGGGGCCGCGACACTCACCAGCACCTTCTTGCTGTTGGCGATGGTCTGCACCAGCGTGTCCTTCATGACCTCGAGCTGAGGCCGCTCGCGCCGCACCACGATGCCCAGCAGCTGCGCCGTCAGCCCCTGCTCCTTCACCGCGAAGTTCACCATCGTGGTCTTCGTCAGCGTCTCCGGGCTGTACACCGGGTTACCTGTTGGGAAATTACATGTTACCTTTCCTTAACATACAAGTGTCAGACGAGCATACGGTCTACCTGATGGTAAGTGGCCACTGCCGGTCATAGACATCTGTTATCATATCCGATAGTCTTACCTGAAATTGAGGGAGGGGGAGGTGGATATCAATATAGAAAATATCCACAATTGAGTGCATGTTATGCAACCAGATAATAGATAAGTGTAACTTGAGGTTGGCCACAGATGCATTGCTACCCCTGAGGATTAAGTTGAAATTCATCAGATATATATGTCTTCCTACTGTACTTACTACACCCTTCCGACCAAAACACACTAGCGCTCAAAACTGATATTACTGGGCAGAAATCCTATCATCTTCAATGTTAAAAAAAATTCATTCACTTCTTATAAGTACATCTCCCTTACATCCTTCAAACCAGAACAAAGCAGCTTAAAACTTATAATATTAAGTAGAAATAAGTGTGACGGCAGTGCCTCTGAAATCAAACGACAAAGGCTTCCGCCACCAAGTACGTTCTTACGTATTAGGTACAAAAAAATGTTTTGATCAACTGACCCAACTTAGTAGTGAGATACATCTTAAAATCGCTGTTATACGGCACCATCTTCTCATTGAACTTGATGACGAGCGCAGCGCCGATCCTCACGATGGCCTTGTCGAGGATGGGCGCGATGGACGGGTCCAGCACCTCGCCCACGTTCTGGACGATCACGGGCTTGCCCTCCGACAGGCACGTCTCCATCACCTTCAGGTAGTTCGGTTGGCCGAAATCCACGATCTACGATAGATTATATAAGAGTTGAGTCGACTATGTCGATACATCCCATATTTTCACCATCTAGGATAAATTGATTTATATAAGACTTGAGTCCACAAAGTTGATACATCGTTTATTTACACGGTCTACTATATCATTTCACGGTCTATAGATTATATTTACGAATTGAGTCAATTTAGTCGATACATCGTATATTTTCACACACACACGGATTAAGACGGTCGCCTCATGAGCCGGCAACCACGCTCTTCCAGCGAAACGCACGAATTGCTTCACCGTAGAAATAGGTGTAGTTATGGAACCTCCCCGTTCGAACATTCTCGCTTTACCACCTAGAAAACCACCTTACCTCAACCTTATGTTTATGATTTTTTATATTTCCCAAATAAATACATATAAAATCATCATACACAAACAAAAATATATTAGCCAGAGCAAAACTTCTACCTGAATTTCATTCTTCTCCTCCATCCTAGAAATCCAGATGAGAGCCTGACCCTGGGGGTCTATGGCCAGCGGCCACCGCGTCGCACGCACCACTATTATACCATTTTCGGCACTAAAATTATCGTCTGTGAAACAAGGCCAACATTATTACAATTTGACCATATTCTTTTAGACGAATCTTTATTTATTTTACACACTGTTTATTTTATAAATACATTTTTTTACTTCTCAAATCATATTATCAATTCTTTCACTTTTTTATTTTTTATCCACGAATGAACATTCTTAGACGAAGAGTATATTTTTTGTGTATTATTTATCTAACGGCAAATAAGAGAGTATCTCACCCGGCAAGCCCATGTAGTTCCAGTCCCGGAGGGTGGCGTCGTCTAACAGGAAATATTTCATGCTGAGATCCATCGTCACCGGCACCATTTCCTCGTAAACCTTGTAACATAAATAAATATAAATTTATATAGCCGAATGGTTGGAACTCGGCCTCTCAATCGAAGGTCCGAGGTTCGAATCCCAGGCCACTGATTTTTCTAAAATTATGTGTCATGCCAGCGCGGCGGTATATGGCCTGAAACTCGATCTGAGAGAAGACCCATGCCCAGCTGTAGGACTATAATGGGTTGTCGGTATAAATGTCAATTTAAGTAAAATAATATTCACAGATCCTTAATGAATTTGTTACGAATCGGCCATTGATATCTATTACAAACTCCAAATAGACAAATTAATCTGATCTACCTGAAGTCAATCACAGATGGGTTGCCACTTCTGATAACTAAAATGGTTGCCTTATATTTACCAGCATTCACGCCCTTGCAACAGACCAGACATCTGAATGATGAGTTTAGATCCTGTTCTGGGTCTGGGTGTTTGTGTATTCGTCCTTGTGTGTACCATACACATGTCATCTCCTATGTCGTGGGTACCATTACCCACGACATAGGAGAAAATCCAAGTGTGGATCTATGAGTGTACAAAGCGTTTTATAACATGCGTGATGAGCATAACCAAACATAAATTAGTTTGGTTGAGAGTACCTCACGGAACCAATCATCCATCAGCGCCTCCCGGTACTCCGAGACGAAGGGGCCCAGGTAGGCCACGAACCCAGTGGCAATGAGACAGTCCCCTGGAAGGTTCTCGAACTCCTTGTCTAGTCTCTCCACTGTCATCTCCCATCGCTCTCGTTCACCTGAATGAAATACCATATTGACTTACTCGATATCATTTTACTGATTAATACCATAATTATCTTACTTAACTAATCAAACTAATTAAATTAACGAAACCGTAATAAGTCATCTTAGAACATTATTTTTAAAGACAGGATTATCAAAAGACCCCAAACCTCAAACACATGTTCTGGTAACAAATTAGTCAAATAAAGGCCACACCTATTAATCAAATAGAACAACTTAAAATCATGCACTTAGAATAAGAAGACATGATTAAAGACAAGATTAAAAGTCTATCCGGTTACTACGTCTATGGTCACTTTGCATAGAGCTATTTTAATGCTCAGAAACAGAAGACATTATTCTCATTGTTTCCCTTATACCAGAAGGTTCATGTTTAACACGATTGTCACCACGAGATGGTATACCTCTATCTAAATAACAATTTAATTGTTTTACGGCAACTTCACCGGATTGACATACAAAAACACTCCGTTTTGTATCACTTTTTATAGTACTTTTCGGTAACATTTTTCCCCATTTGATAGGATTTTTTCCGTCCTGTAGTACTTCTTCTTTTCGTTTTGTTTTTTGTATTTTGTTAAATTTTATATCATTTTCTTATTTGTAACACTTTTCCCAATCTGTACTTTCATTTCAAATAGTTTTGAGTCACTAACCAACCTTTTTTTTTTAGTATAGAAGTAACAAACGAGCATTCAGCCCACCTGATGGTAAGTGGCTACTGCCGCCCGTGGACATCTGTAATCAACCCCACACAGATGCGTTGCTACCCCTGAGGACTAAGATGGGCTGCCTCGGAAATGTATCTCTCCCTTATCACACCCTTCAGACCAGAACACAGCAGCGCATAACACTGCTGTTATTAGGCAGAAATAGGTGTGGCAGGGGTGTTTCCGGAGTCGAACCACAAAGAGTTCTACCACCTTCAACAAATCAACATCCTCACCTGACAGTCCTGTAATCAGCGCCTCGGCCCTCTCCAACTTCAGCTGCAGCATTCTGGACTTCCTCTCCAGGTCCTCCTTCTGCGCGACCTTCTCGTCGTACTCCTTCTGCAGCCGCGCGATCATCTCGCTGAGCTCCCGCAGCTTGGCGCGCGCCTCCGCAAGGATCTGCTGCTTCATGCGAAGCGACTCTAGGGCTTCCTCTAGACGCTCCTTCTTCGGTTTTACGATCCTATTGATTTAAATACACTCGTCATAATTACTTATACATATTAAATGACACGGAAGAGCGGAACCTTCTGGCACAGACATCTCTACTATGCCTAATAGGATGCTCTCAGCAACTAATAAATAAACAGTGTGTATAATAGCCACATGTCATGGGGCTCGTCAAAAAAGGTGCAAAAAGAGCTCCCTATCAAAGCCGGCGAAGTATTGACGACTCACCTGGTGTTGCAAATGTCCATAGGCGATATTACTATTTTCGATTCGACAGACCACCGGGGTCTGTCTGCCTTATCGTTATATAAAAAAGGAACCTCTTTTTTGTTTGAAATGTATTATATACGATTTACAATAATAAACGAATTTGCATTATAACTATTTATATCCAATAACTACCGATGAACACATGGTCGGTAAGGTGGAACAAGCGGCCTAGGACTAACACTGACGTTGGAAAAAATAGGACGACTACATAGCTGTTATTCAAATACCGATGGTATTTCGTACACAAATCCGTATAGTAACCAGCTCCCACTTACTTGTAAACCTTCCCGTACTTCTCGATGGCCCGCACCCAGAGACACAGCGACTTGGCCGCCGCCGATACGGTCCCCACGATCTCCGGGTCGAAGTCCGGCTTCGCGGTGTACGTGCCGATCTTCTTCAGCGTCTTGTCCGATATGTTGTCCTTGTCGAACTCTCTTAGTCGGTCCAGGAAGTACTGGTCGCCGAGCTGACGCTTCGCTTCGGCCCATGTCGGCTCTTTCTGTGGGGTTTTGTGACTCTCGTGTGTCGAAATTAAGCCTAGCCTACGCAAATTTAACATAATTGCTTTACAGGGTTAGGAAGCAAAAATATACAGATTGTATGTGGTTTACGGAGACCTTTTCCTGTCACGCATGTATGTGAGCACGCGTGTATCTTACCCGCATGCATGCAATAACCTTTCTTTATTGCTTAATTTACTCATATCGTGAATATTCAAGCATGTGTGAGTTTTGTGGCACACATGGTAAAAATGTATCTATGAAATAATTAAATGTTAGAGGCACGCACGACCAGATGACCATATCCGCACGCAGACACCCGCGTGATAATAATGAAAGACATAAAGCAAAAAAGGCCTTATAACATCGGACGCTTTGAGATAGGCCCCGTTAAGAATCAATTTTAAAATTTAATTTTGTAAAGCGAGATCAAGAGCTGAATAGAACACCAGTGGCTAAGTATGTTATAATATTTTGTATAAAAATATATTTTCGTAAAAAAGAAACAGATTTGAAAAATGGAACGATTACGGAAATATTATAGAAAACGATTATTTCGTTTATCAAAAAAGCTAATGGATATATGAAAAGTCATTACTTTTCATTTACATAGCAACATTAGTGGTGTATTCGTCATAATTTATTTAACTCATTTCGTTAATGACATCTTAATTCACAAATCAATTATAAAAATATTATTATAAATTATATGTACCTGCAATAATATAAGCACCGCCTCCATTACCATTTCCACCTTCTGAGGCGGCTTCGCGTATGATTTTACCTCGGTGATGTCTTTCTTATTCAAGGCATCCAGAGCCTGGAAAAAACATATTCAATCAAATTAGGGTTCATTCATAAATTACATAATACAATTAAGGGTTGAAACGGAGATTACAAAACATATTATACTATGCCCTTACAGGATGATAAGGTAGCGAGCATTAACTATGTTAAAAATATATTCCGTTTTAAAATAAGAAGAAGATCGGAGAGAGAGTTGATTACTTCCTACCCTACTCCAGGACACGTCTCCGCTCAGGGTAAAGCTGGAATTACTTCATCCGATCTGATCTTTAAGTATTACGCGAGAATACCTTGGTCTTACCACATATCTGATTAACCTCCGTAAGCCTACCTTGTCGGTTCACTCGGGAACATCTAAGTCTTTCCTCTTTGATCGCCTCTTACGACAGGCAAAAGATACCGTTCTCATGCTATCCTACCTTCACAGCCTCTTCAAGCGCGGGCATGGCACTGGCCAGGTCCCGCATGGCGGCATCAGCCAGCTTCTTGCACTGCACCTCCTCCTCCATGGTCTTCTTGCTGCGCGCCGCCACGCTGCGTTGCTGCTCGTCCGCGTTCCGTTGCTGCACGTTGATCACGCCCATGTACTCGATGCACTGCTCCGTGTACTCTGCCACTTGCACCTGGTCAAGTCACTCTTTTTAATATTATAGAAGTAATACGATACACAATATATAACTTAAGGTCGTCTACGGATGGCCACAAAAGGCCACGGATTCAAAATCTACATCTATCTTGCGAGTCCTTAAGGGCTTTTAGATTTGAAACCCAGAAACCTCTAATTGCAGAACTGTATTATAACCACTGTGTCACGCGAACTATCGATTATACTTATTACAAAAGTTCCTGTTTTTTTATTTTTTTACCTGGGCCACAGCCAACTCCTCAGACATTTGCCCCACTAATTTGGTTGTCTCTTCCACTTTTCCTAAGCCGTTACGCAATTTATTCGCTTGTAAGGCTATCTCAAATCTCTTGGCCTTTAGCATCCTGAAAGATCAATAAACTAATGTACTTCATAGTTAAATTTTGTTTCTACGTTTCGAGAAAACTAGTTTCGCTAAATAAATAGTATCCAAACGAAAAAATTGACACAATAAATCATATTAGTGGCAAGCTTCCATTCGTAATATCCCTATAGGAAATTAATTTTTAACCGGCTTCCAAAACGAAAGAGGTTCTTATATACATTACTAGTATACCTATACCTACATATTTTTACTCATATTTACCAACTGACACAATTCAAACGGCATTGTATGCGGCTTTACAGGGATACCATTTTAATAAAAAAAAAATCCTAATGTTTATCTTGATTATATTACTTACATGACTTGTATATATTGTATATGTACGCTTTATAGTTGTTAAATCATAAAAAAATATTATGTACAAAGCGGTTATCAAAGAATTTATAAGTAATAAGTATTGTTTAAATTTATCTTTACTTTTCATACCCAGCCAAAAACTCCAAATAGTTGACTAAAGTTATGTTGATAAAATTCTTACTAATATCAAAAAGACCCTTACTCCTTATATCCAGAGACCAGCTCCAGGTAGTTAGTCGGCGTGACGTAGTTGGTCCGGCGCATTTCCTGCCACATCTTGACGCAGTAGCGGCCCACGGAAGAGTGGATCAGGGACATTATCGACGCCACCGACGCTCGCAAGGCGTCCTCTCTGCTCTCCACTAGTGATTCTTTTCTGCGGATCTATTTTTATGATAAATAAGATACAATTAATATTGTGGTAGTCAATTAACATGAACTCATTTCCGACCTAGTTCAAGACTTGGATATCCTCTCTGAGTGAGTTAAGTTAAGCAAGCTTGGTTTAGCCATGAGTCCCAAAATTTGTCTCGTTGAACAATTTGTTCAGATTTTATGGCCAAACCAATAGTGTATTTTGCAAATTTTGCATCCTTCAACGACTGCATAGTCGTCGGCGACCACCTAAATGACGAAATCAAGGACATACCACTAGTTTAGGCATAATTTACCAAGATCTGCCTAAGTATGTCTATAAATCAACCCCAGATAGAATTGGACATGAGATCGTCCAAAGAACCATTTCTACTACTGGCGACTAAGTTAGAATTGAATAAGTCAGAGTAAGTTTAAGTGACTGTCTTCCGAGAAAAACACATCAGTGCTTAACACTTTATTATAATATTTAAAAAAGTGTGAAGGTGGTGTCGATGGAAGATTATAATTTGGAAGGAAGATTATAACTTGGAAGATTATAATTGTAACTCACGTTAATCATTTTGAATAAATCAAGGACAAACACAATGGAATAATCGTTTCCTTCATCGTGCAACGATTTTACCATCTAGATATCAATCAATACATAATAAACAATAAATTACTATATATTCAGCAGATAATAACAGGTAAATCGATAGTTTGTAAGATGTCTGGATTTCTAATTATTTTCTTACACATATCTACATATCAATAGAACTGGAGTATGTGTGATTTGTAATAAAACCCAATTTACGCTCACAAGGGTTTTTTTTTTTTGTATCATGAGTTATTACATTTCGATTTAACTAATTTATCTAACTTTTTTTGACAGGGTCTGTGGTGCTTAATCAATTACGTATTTGAAAAATTATTGAAGTTATAAAATTTCCGTTGAAGGTTTATCTATTTTGATGTTACATTTTTTAAAACAAGATTGTACTAGCTTGTTATAAATATATGCCTATTAAATAAACATTTACACGCTGAGTTACTTAAATATTTTTTTTTGGAAAAGTCAGGGGGCATAATTTTTCAGGGGGAATAGCGTTTGGACGCACTAAGAAATCGTACCCAAACCACGTGACCTATTTTTGCCAAGTTTAGACCCCATCCAACCCTTGGTGACCATCCGTAGTACCTATATAGTAGATCCCCCCTCCCCGTCTAATTTTCACGAAGTAATTCATAAATACGTTTTTCGATAATTTTTCACAAACAGAAAGTTAAAGTTACGCGGCATATTTTAATATAAGTCAAAAAAGCGCGAAATCCTTTAATTCCTTTATTTCCATTCCATTTTTGCCGCGAATATTGACTACGTGGCGAAAACTTATTCTGAAGACCCATGATCCCCCCCCTCGTGAAATGGTAATGTGGTTTGGGTACGTTCTCTAAGATAAAGAATAACGACCACACATACATATCCGTATATAAATAATCTCCGCAAACCAGTCCGTTTGTCACTTGGACATTGCATGCGAGGAGGTGACTTAGTAAACTAATTAATAAACATATCACAAAAAATGAAATCCCTTCTTGTCGCATGTGTGTTATTGTTTGGGTTTGCAAGCTCCCGCACCGTACCAAAATGGAGAGGCTGCATCTATCTAATCGACATATGTAAGTATTTTATTATAAGAAAAATGCTGGAAATAATTTAATATTGAAAAATATCTAAAAACATTTTTTTATTTCAATGCACTGAACAGAAAACATAAACTTTGAGGTAGTCAAACCCATCATTTAGTTGTATTTGGCATTGTACAATTTTATATCTTATACATATCACTTTTGGGAATATGTCAAAGAAAATTGTGTAAAAATATCAAACCATTTTAGAGAAATTGTGCCGTTTTAAGAAAAACACTTATTATTTTTCATTGTACTTAAATCGATTCATTTACTCCGAGAATGTAAAATCAACCCAGGTCGTCAATGTCGTCAATGGCTTCTAATCTATCCAGCTGTTGTTGCCTACGAGACATTCTTCCCTCGCGCGTGCTCGCTCTTTAGTCGGACATCGTGACGCACTCAGGGTCCTCTGTATAGATTTTCTTTTTCTGTTTTATTTTTCGATTAATTTTCTACATTGTTTTAAGTCTTTGATTTTAGGTCGAAATTATTCCCCTCTAAAAGTTCTAATAGTAAGGTCGCGATAGCATACCTTTTAAGGGAGACTCACTATAACCTTTTTTATGATATTCAAATTAATCCTAAAATAATACATTATTTGCAAAGGTTCTTTTGCAATAAATAAGTTATTTACTATATATATTTGAAAAAAAATTCCCTTGACAGTACTTGACAGTATTTGATTTCAACGAATATTTTAGGAGTTATCATAGTTTTCAAATAACTATTCAAAAAAATAATGGTCGAATATTACCCGCACATTTATGTTGGTTGAAATTGGAGCGGTGAAGCTACCGCCCGCTGCGAGCAGTGCTTCCATATGCACTGTAATTTAACTATTTTACTGTGTACTATAATGGTATAAATACATCATAGAAATCTACTGTATTTACCAACTATGTACTTTTGAGCAAATAAAAGTAGATTTTTTTAATTTAATTTATATTTACAGTATATTTCGAAATTTGATCTGGCACGACCTTTTTTTTGGTCGTCAAATTGCAGAGAAAGTAGATGACCTTATTTTTTCAATGTAAATTTCCTTTCAATAGTCTTTAAAATTTCATTTACTGTAATTTTATACAAAATACAGTATTTAGAAGTAGGAAATACTGTAATTCTATAATCACGATCTGCAAGCACTGGCCGCGAGGTACCATGCCGCGCGGCTTAGACGGATGGTCGGCTCCTTGAGGAACAGTTGAGATATCTATATATTTCATAACACCTTGCCAATATTTTTAACAAGCGTTCCTTCATAAGTGTACTTTTAGTGATCATAGCGTAATGTTCTTTAATAGTTTTTTAATAGATTGTTGTCCAATAAACGCGGGTGAAACAGTGTGGCACAGCTAGTGATATAATAAATACCACCAACTTCAATGCAAAAACTGAAACTGCGACCGGTCACCCTAATGTACTTAGACTTCTCCAACATTTTACAAATGAGTCTCGTTATCACCAGAAAAATATAATATTCCGTACAGATGCGTCTGTTATTGACTGAACTAGTAGTGAATTAACTGTTAAATGAGTGTTATGTCAAAACGTATAACACCTTAATTCATTGAAAAATTAGCTAAATATGAAGATCGTTTAGTAGAGAAAATACGTTAAAAATATAATACTGCTTTATTTAAATAACAACCTTATTATTTTTGATATATCCATATCAAAAGTCAGAAGTAACTATGCATTCTACCATTGTTTAACGTGGTCCGTAGTGCTAAATAAGGTCGTATTTAAAAAAAAAATTAACGTTATAATCTTTTCGTTAATTGTATATCAATTTTTATATCACATTTTTAAATTTAAAGATACTTAATTGAAAAAGTCAGGGGACAAAAACTAGTCAGCGTTCGGACTTGTAAGGTAAACAATAACCACATAATTATGTATGGATAACGATGACGACCTAACGACCACACATAGCCTCGTCCGTATATAAATAATCACCGCGAACCGGTCCGTGTGTCACTTGGACATTGCACGCGAGGTGGTGACTTAGTAAACATATTAATAAATAATCAGATAAAATGAAGTCGTTGGTCATCGCATGTGTGTTCTTGTTTGGGTTTGCGTGCTCCCTCACCGTGCCACATTCGAGAGGGTGCATTTATATAATAGGAAGATGTAAGTATGTTTCAATAAAAAAAAACGTGGAATAAATATATTATAGTCTTGCATGTCACCGGTTTGAGATCTAAGGAAAAAATCTGTTGTAATGTAATAATAGAGAAATATAATTGGAAAATTAATTGTTCTATATTTTAACTGTACCTTTTAAATTAATAAATGTAACTCGCTCATTTTTTCACTTTTACATGTGAAGTTAATAATTAACATAGTACAAAAGTAAAATAATAATTAATCGTTCAACTTTTAATCTGTATTGTAGTATATTTAGGACGAATCATTCCTTTTAATTTTTTCCAACGTGAAAAATTGTGATTTTCGTCTGCAACTAAACCGATTCTCGTGAAATCATTTCGAATGTAATGTTAAAAATTAATAAAAAAAATTACACATCAAATTTGTCCAACTCTATTACAACAATAATTAATTGAAAATTAGTAAATCTTCATAATGTAGTATTTCTAAGGAATTTCAATTATATAAACAATAAATGATATTTTTATAGTAACATTAAAATAAGTATCTATATATATTTCTAGATAAAATAGCAATAAAATGTTATTATATATAACCAAGGCAAATTTCAAACCGTATACATATCGGAATAAAGATACAAAACACGTAAAATATACAGCTTAAATTTAATAGAAAATAAGGTTTATAAAAATCTTTACAAACAGAATGTTTGCTCATTGATGCTGGCTTAATCTACGCTCTTCCTTCACCATTCGTCACGGCAACCGCGATTCCCGTGAAGAATAAATGAATACCTGAATGGGTATCATTTGTATAGATCTGTAGTTCCGAGACCAGAATAGGGCTATAGGTTGCCACTGCCTGTCGTAAGAGCTGACTGAAAGGGGGCTTCCGGGGTTGCGGGCGGCAAGAGCGGGAGCTCGAACCGCCCAGTCAAGCAATCCCGGAAAGAATGGCGGTATGTTTGGTCGCATATCGTCGTAAAGATCAGGCGATGCGCTTGGTCCAGCCGTACATTTTTCTATCAAAAATGCATTTAAAATGCTTAAAAAAAATTCACAGCGAAATGAAACGCTTTAAAACATAAACGCTTTCTACAATCATAGCCCTACACTGGGATTTTCTCCTGTGTCGTGGGTGCCATGGACACACAAAGACGAATACAAAAACACCCAGACCCACAACTGAAATCTAAATTCAAAATTCAGATGTCAGTCTGGCCGGGGATCGAACCTGGGACCAACTGCATGTCAGACCGGTATGGTGACCGCTCCACCACGTGAGTCGTCAATTAAACGTTTTTGTGACATAATGTTGAATAACATAACAATAATCTGAATCGAAAACAATAATTTACATGCAATTAATACATGAATTATGGTGAAATAAATATAAACGTAATTAAATAATGTTACAATTGTCCGCTGTAGAAAACCGCATTGCTTAGTTTTTTTGCCCTTTCGCTTCAAATACAGGCTTGTGTTAGGTATCCTAAGTATAAATCTAATAAAATATATTGCGAGATCTTATTACCAAATGAAAACTCCGCAAATAT
>MOOZ01000714.1:525561-543765 GCA_002930495.1 Cecropterus lyciades | reverse complement strand
TATGTTAAATAATAATATTTTAATTTATATCAATAAATAATACATACGGATAGATAACCTCAATTATATTGGAGCACTTGAAAAAGTCTATAAACACATTTTTTACTAATATTTACGAATAGTAAAAGTATTAATCAAAATATTGAATTTAAATCACTACTGACTATAATTTATCAGCACATATATAAATCGCACTTATATTAAACTGAAACAAGTGTGTGAATGTAGACATTAGAAACGTGTGGATAAATACTATGAATATGAAAACAGTGAAAAGAGACGACGATGGTGCCAACTTGCGCGACTAATAGAGGTCCATTTCTATTTTGTTGGTAGCTTTTGTTTCGAGACTGCAACCGCTGCAACTTCATACTGTAACTTTCGTGTGACGAATCTTAAAATTTCACTCTCATCATTTTTTCATAACGCGCCTAAAGAAGTATAACTTCAAAAATAGAAAACAAAAAAATGGAATCTGAATCGTTTACGGCGTCACTTAACGCATCTTAACTAATGCTATACCTAGGTGCGAATTAGAGACCCTCGGGCCACGAAACATTCTACAATTCAGGCCTACAAGCGTCACGTTAAGCGACATTGCTACTTGTAACAAAATTTAGATGCAACTTGTATCGAAATATGCCAAAATTCACTAAAAGCAGACGCTTGCAACGTCAAGCGAATGTTTCGTGGCCAAACGGTTTAAATCAGGCGTATAGAAGAACAATTATGAACACATGCATACAAGTATTATGTATATGTATATTGATAATGCACAGACAATGTAGGATTTTTCATAAATTTAAGCAAACCAAACTTACTTCTCATCCGTAAGACGGTCACTAAATACTCGGAAACATTCGTGGACCCACAGCCTCAAGAACCTGGCCTTCGTGTTCTGGTAATCCTTGTTGCTCCTCAGCAAACCCTGAATTAAACAACACCAATAATAGGACTGATGAGAGAGGCCTCCGTCATATGCACGGGCCTAATCTTAATGTTTTTCACGTTTACGTGTTACGCATGCCGACAATCTGAACAAAAAGTATTTGCCATCTTTTTTTCATACAAGATGATGCTCGTTTTTAACTTCTAGGTTGCACAAGTTTGTTACAAACAGATCACATAATAATAGCACGGTGAGAATAAAAGTGACCTAATGCAAAAAATGCATTTTGTGGAAAAAACTAATTTGTGTTCGTTCTGTTAGACGGCACCGGTTTACAAGAAAAAAAGACTTGTTACTTTAACCGTACTGTTTTATTTCAATGTTAACAACTTATTACTTTTACACAGCCACTTTTAACTTGTACAACTTAACTTAGCTTCCTCTCTCGCGTTTTTAGGATTTTACGGAATCCCTCGACAACTATGTAGCTAGACTCCGCCAGCCAGGCAATTACTAATGGTAATAGATCCGTAGCTGGGTAGCGATCCGGCGCTATTAGGAGACAAGCAGTCTAAATGGCCAAGATGTTGGGTTTATATGCTATATTATTGCTGATTATGCTATAACACACATTTACGTATTTTTGTATGGATATTAATTTATGTGTGTTATTTCTGCTGAGTCGACAATAACTTTCGTTGGAGGTTGGCCTCGATTGTATGTAACAGTTCGTTCGTTCATTTTGAAAATTTTTAAAGCAGTTCTCATTGAAGGATATAATTTAAGTTTGTCCTTTGTCGCACGAAATCGTCACTTTTTGATTCGCTAGACAACAGACTACGTTATTAGGACTAATTTCAAGTGTTTAACTCGATTAGCCAAAATTTTGAGTTAGGTCCCTTTCGTTCTCACTGCGCGATTAGTTAGTATTTAACGTTGTCGTGAACAAGTACGTATGACACACCTGAAATATTTTGGATATATCCCTCAAGTTGAAGAGGTAGTGCATTTTGCTGGGCGTCGGCAGCAGCTTGGCCACGATGTTGTTGAACATGTCTATTGTGGCCAGGAGAACCACTTTACCTGTGAGACACATGATTCTTCCAAGTTATATATAGTTATCCTATAAGTTAACACGATACCCCGGTGATATTATTTTAAATTATATGCTTTATAGTGATTTTAATAACAATGATTTGTACAAAGCAAATAATAAATAAATTATAAATACCGAAATAAGGACTAAGAAAATATATGTAAATCGGTTTTATGATCTAAACACAAATAAACATAAACGCTTTCTACACTCATAGCCCCACAGTAGGATTTTATCCTGTGTCGTGGGTGCCATGGACACACAAAGACGAATACACAAACACCCAGACCCAGAACAGAAATCTAAACTCATCATTCAGATGTCTGTCTGGCCGGAGATCGAACCCGGGAACCACTGCGTGTCAGACCGGTATGGTGACCGCTCAGCCACGCGGGTCGTCACAAATACATACATTGTTACTTCTGAAAAGATGCGTAACTGTTTTCAAATTGTTGTGAAATTCTTCGGCGAGTATTTAGGTGTGGTCTGGTGATCGACTGCTGACAATTTTGTCGAATAAAATGGTCGCTGAAGCAACAAATTGAGCCAGCAAAGAAACAGCGTCTTAAGCAGTATAATTGTTCAGTAGTTAAAGCGACAAATTGCTATTTTGTCGCTTTAACTACTGAACAATTATGCTATTTTCTTAAGAGCGTAATAATATAGAAATTTAGTTGAATAATTGTTTAGTTGTTACGTTAAAGTATACTGTAAGACCGCCTGAGATGCATATCGAGCAGTCTCGCGGCTTAAGCACTAGTTAAGTAGGTAAAGTGACAAATTAGTAACTGCGGTAAACTATAGCTCGAGCGATAGTAGCCAACGGTGAGACATTTTAATATGTTACGGGTACTCATCGATATTTCGACCCAGTTACATCCACGTACCATGTAACATGTATAAACATATTGAAACGTAGTAATTCCGTGATAATATTAGCCTAAAATCAAGGGGGAGACAGCCTAAAACGTCCACTCCCACAACCACACTCACCGACAGTCTTCGTCTCCTCATCGAAGTCCTGCAGATGCTGCGCGAGCATGGTGCCGAAGATCTTGACGAGCTGCTGGTGCGTGGGCGGCGTGAGGAAGAAGGCGTGGAAGCAGGACAGCAGCCGCGCCGGCAGCGCCGAGCGCGCGCCGCCCGGCGGGCCCGCCGCGCCGCACAGCACCATGCCCTGCAATACTATACTATTAAATTCAACGAAATTACATCAAATTAAATCAAATTATATAAGATGAAATGAAACAAAAATATACGAATACAAATAAACAATATTAAATGAAGTAAAACGAAAAAAAAAATATGAAAAGATATGAAATATATGAAATCGAATGAAACGAAATTATATAGAATAAAAAAATATGAAATAAACGCTTTAAAAGCTTTCTACGCTCATAACTCCACAATAGGATTTTCTCCTGTGTCGTGGGTTCCATGGACACACACAAACACCCAGACCCAGAAACAGAAATCTAATGCACATGTTTATGTAGCCGGGGATCGAACCCAGGACCGTGTCAGACCGGCATGGTGACCGCTCCGCGACGCGGGTCACTATATTCGAAGCTCCAGTTTCTAAATTTATTTCTCATCCCATGCTTCAGCATATACTTTAGATTGGAAAGACCAAGTTTTGAACTAAACAAATTTTGGAGTCCTTCAGGATAGACTCTTGGAAAAATCCTTCAGAATAGACTCCAAAATTTGTCGACAAACAAAACACAAAAAGATGTTGATATTGATTTGTCGCTGTCCTACTATTTGAAGAATTTCCTGTTTTTCGTCTATGCCAAGGTAGCAGAGTGAACAAATGCCAATAAGACAACGCCTGCAAAATATCCACCCAGAGTTCTGCATTGCTGCATCGCAATCACACACTGTCGGAGCACATCTTCATGCCCAAAGACTCTGTAGACTACAATGTAGCATATAGTACAGACATGCTAATCTCTGTACAAAAATTATATTAAAAAATGAGAAATTTTTATAATCTAATTATATATACCCTATTAGTGATGAAAAAAAACTTCCGTCCTTTAAGGCTTCCAAATAAGGCTCGACTTAATTTCAACTCAATAACCTTAACGTTCTTCCGCCACTGCTTTTGCCTGTCGAACCAGTAGCCGTAGTCGTGCCACAGACGCACCAGCTCCAGTGGCGGCTGAGAGCCGTACTCGTCACGCACCGGCATATTGATGTCGTCCATAAACGCTATCATCTTTTTCCCTACGTATCAAAATATACTTGAAATTAAAATTAAAGAAAACAATACCCAGATATTAGTTTTTTTATTTTATTTATTATAATTTAAAAAAAGAATACCGATATTGTTATTCTTTTTTTAATCTTGTGCATTGTTAAAATTGAGGTTGCATATGAAATTTCTTTGGTCTTACTTACCCACCGTGATCATAAGTAATGCATACATTGCACTATAAATGACAATATTGTTAACGCATACAGCGCCAAACGAATGAGGCTTGCAGCGCCCAGAGCATGACGCTTGCAGCGCCCAGCGTGTGACACTTGCAGCGCCAAGTGTATGACGCTTGCAGCGAATGTTTAGTACTCTCACGGCACGTTGGCTCAGAAACGTAAATTCGTAATAATTTTATTCAAGGCCAAAACCTTGCAATTTTGCTTACGGCGAAGGCATAACAACTGGTCATACATGGCATTATTATTGACTTAAATAAATAATAACAATATTATTGACACATCAACTTACCTCCAGCCGGCACGTAGTTTCCTTTCGTTCTCTTTTCGAGTCGAGCTTCAATAATATCTTGTACATTAGCGGCTGTCGTCTGAGCAGACATGTTTATCACTTGTGTGCTATATCTGTTAAAAACATCACGAAGATATCATCACGAAGATATCTTCACAACGATATCGCACGGTAATAATAAAAGGAACCTAATGCAAAATTTGAATTTTGTGAAAATAACAAAATTTTGCTCGCACTTTGGGGAATTTTGCGCGATTAATAAAGGGACGTAACATTTATGTTTGCCCATTCTAGCAGGTAATTACTGTATACTACGATATTAGGCGTTATGACTGTGTCAAATATTTAACTTAATATACCGAAATTTTGAGTTTGCTCCCTTTCGTTCTCATTGTGGGATATCATATCTTCCACATTCCTGAAATGTATGGTTTATCAAATGTCTTATCAAATTTATTAGGTCTTACATTTCTGACCTTCCGATGGAAGTATCGGAACCTCATCCCACATGCTGCTCAGGTCTGTCTTAGTATTTGTCAACCGTATGTAGTTCTCGTTTATAAATATCATTGGACAAAACTTACCTCTCAGGATCCAAGCTGGCGAGCGTTCCTTGTATAAGAAAGGTCTTCCCGGTGCCAGTGGGCCCACCGACCAGAACCCCGTAACCCAACTTCAGCATCTCCAGCGCTATGATCTGCACGCGGATGAATTCCACTGTCGGCACCAGGATCGTATGGAAACCTAGGCTGCAGAGATAAAATCATATTAGGCATCAGAATAAAAGGCATACAAACAGACGAAATAAACGACGAACGACGGAACAACCAAGCTAACAAACTAATTATGACGAAAAACAAAAAAAAAGTAAGACGAACAAGAAAGCAAGCAAATTAATAAAGACAACAAAAACAAATAAAACGCGAAACGAGCAAGAGAGCAAACACACTAATAAACAAACAAATAAGATGGGTGGAAATGTGGAATTGTTTGGAGTCGATAAAATATTAAATTTTCACTATTGGCAACAAAAGCTTCTTTCGCATACTTTTTTTTATAAATTTGAAGTAGCCAATGAGCATGCAATCCACCTGATGATTAGAGAACAGAGTGTCTATCTGTCAATGCATTGCTACTCCTGACAGAGATGGTTGCCTCTTATGAACATGAGTTGGCTCACTTGGGATTGAAACGCCAGTTGTCAGGCAGCTTGTCCTCCCAGGGCTTGAACTGTCGCAGGCGCTCGTCCAGGTAGTAGTCGTAGACCGTGTCCTTCAGCGGGAACACGCCTTCGTGCTCGCGCACCCAGTTGTCCAGCTTGCGACGGGGCTCGTCTTCCAATGTCGCGCATACTGACCAGATCATCCTGAAGAAACAAGAAAATCGTAAGCGGCGTATGCATCAACTTAATTTTTTAAAATAAGATCAGCAATCAGCATGTAGTCAACGAGATAAAAATAATCAATTCTACATGCAACGAATTTTACATAGAACAGAGGTTGATCTAAAATCGATCGTTGATCGTTCACGTCTTATAATCAGATAACCACACCCTTCCATCGAAGCGTCACAATTGCTTTACGCTAGAATTAGGTGTAGTGGTTGTACATCCCAGGCCAGGGGGTTCAGGCGGGGCGGTGTCACTCACGCGAACAGGAAGCGCATCTTGGACAGCCCCTCGTTGTCCTCCTGGTCGGGCAGCGGCGGGCCGGGCGCGGGCGAGGCCCCCAGCAGGCGGCACAGCGCGCGCACGCCGGTCAGCTCCTGGCCGCGCACGCTGGGCCCCTCCGACAGCTGCAGCCGCTTCAGCTCCAGCACCGGCGTCAGGATGTTCTGGAAGTGGTGGCGCAGCTGGGGACGGACGAATGAGAAGATATTGTTGTCAGAGAACCGGCTAGAGAGGGCTAGAGGAAAATAGAAATGAAGAAATAATATGAAAAAAAAGATAAAAAATGAAATAAATGTTAAATTCAGTTATAACCGATACGTGAAAGTTTGCTCTTGAATGTATTTATTTGTTTGATTAGAACGGTTTTTCGTGTAACACGTTTTTCGCAAAAACATGTCTAAATTCGTTTACTATACGATTCGATCACCCGAGTTGTTTTACTTAACTAAAAACCCTAAATCATTTTTAACACATAAGTCCCAAATCATTTTCGATTAAGTCCCGAATCATTGTTCGGTCGTCTCAAATCACTTTCATCAGATACCCACATGTACAATAGAACTCACCATCTCCCTATACTCCATGTCATCGACAGTCTCCAGCCAGGAGTTGACGTAGGGCCACCAGCCCCAGTCCTTATAGTCATTGTACACCATGCCGTTACGGGACACAGTCGCCGGCGAGGCCACGGACAGATCCAACGTTTCTATAAGCAGGGACACCTGAAAATAAAGGAAACTTGAAAATCCGATAATCGAGGAATCGTCACCTTTAATGACATAATAATTAATTGTACTTGTTTGAATACACAATGTAACCTAAAATGGCGACTTTTATTTATCAGTTAGTTTAGTTAGTAATTTAGTTAGTAATTTTTAAATTTATTTTTTAATGTTTTTCTCTCATTTTATTTTAATTAATATTATGAAAGAGAAAGTTTGTGAAGTTGTTACTTTTCCATGCAAAAACTATTGTTTGGATTGAGATGAAATTTGGCGAACAGATAGTCTATGATCTGGATTAACACATCTGGATCTAGATACTTTTAACGTAGAAACATGACCCAAGCGGGCGGAGTCGCGGGAAGAAGCTAGTACACAATAAAAGAAACACCGAAAGATAAATAGACGCCGCCATTTTGCAATCCTTACTGAAATCAAGTACGTAAGTACGTCATGGATTTATTAGTTCCTCCATTTTCAATATAAATAAACCATTTTTAAAGAAAAAGACAACTTCTTCTGTATACTTTTGTTTGACATTAATTATTTTAGAATGTATTATTGAATGTATTATTTTGGAATGTAAAATATTTTGAAATTATTTTGGAATGAATGATAGAATGAATTATATAATTGATATTACACACATAAATTATAATGAGTAGTTAGTAAGATAGATAACTCTACTCGAAAGTCCCTTACTTGTGGAGGCATAGATATTCTCTCGCTATTGACCAAAGTCAACAGTTTGTTGTCGTCCATCACCGAATTCAAGTTCTCGATCCAAATCGCGTCTACTGGCCCGTCGAACACTATCCATTTCTGATCTGGAGATTCGTCTAAAACAAAATAAATGATACAATTTAATGAGTGAGTACTTTCAATCATTTTCGTTTTTTTTTTTAGTGGCACAGAAATTCCATCATACTTCATTTTCCAAAAAGTGAACATTTTATGATTTGGATGTTTATTTTCACCAACGAAATATTAGAATTTAAAAGAATTCTAATATTCCGAAAAAAAAAATTGTAAGTCTCTCTTTGTGGATTTTCTTGTATGCATACCCACAAAATATCAAAGTGTTTATTTTTAATGCAATTTCCCAATGAGACATTTTCAATTCGCTTCATAAATATATTTGCTTCCTATCTCCAGTAACACCATGACATACTAATCTAATGACAGCCATTCTAACACCCTTACCTTGACACGTGGTCCTCATTATCGACGAGAGCACCCCATCCTTCCACTCCCCCGTCGCCAGGTTATACTCCCCGTACAGCTCCCCCAGGGTCAACGCCTTGGGGTTCAGGGGGTGGATCTGGACGTTCTCGAAGCCAGGCACCTTCTCGTTGTGCAAGCGGGTGATGGTGGCGGCCAGCATGCGCCAGGACACTGACTTCGCGGTGTTGGTATCACCGAGGAGAATACTCGAGTGACGAGAGTTCTGAAATTTTATGGCGAGGGTAACTTACCGGGCGTAGCTGGGGAAGGATCCCTGATTGAAGAACCTTTTGTGGTTTGATTCCAGAAGTACCACCGCCACACCTATTTTTGCCTACCAACAGTAGTGTTAAGCGCTGCCGTGTTTTGGTCTGTTGTGGTAAGGGAGACATACTTATCAGAGACGATCCAACTTAGTCCTCAGGAGCAGCAATGCATGTGTGGCCAAGCTTAGGTAAGACTCAGGTATTGTAAAAAGAAAAAATACATAATCGACAAACTGCAATAAGTACATCATTGGATTAATATTTGAAAATTATGTTACGAAATAGTTTTAGTCAATGAATGAACGACTGTATTTCTAGTAGTAGATAAGCACCTATCAAAACATTAAGCTAAGACTATTCTTGAACTATTTCTTATAGAATGTGGTTTACGTTCAAATTTACGTTCCCATTCCTGGATAAAATTGAAGTCCCAATCATTCCTTCATTCCATTCATTCATTTCATACCTGTCAATTTTGAATCACTATATTCTACGTATCTCACCTTAGTCTCATACGTTTGTATGACCTTCAACAACGCGGCCCTGACTGGCTGCAAGCCCACGATCCTCATCTCTGCCGTGATGGCCGTCTCCAGCATCTCGTAGTCCAGAGTGGGAACCTCTACGTCTGGGAAGATATCTTGCATGATCCCGTCGAAGAGTGGCACGTCTTTGGACGTCAATCGTGCTACGTTCATGTCTCGCATGGCCAGAATTACCATCTAGAAAAATTGGCGGATCAAGAGTAGACTAGACAGTCCACGTTTCTGTCTACGCCTACACTTCATATTATTATGTACTATCTCATTATTAGAGAACGTAAGTTTGAGTTTTCTCATTGAGAGAAGAAGTATAAATTAGGCTTGGACTAAAGAGGAATGTTTATTAAATAAGGCTTCAAAACACTTCAATATATGACTTTATTTAATATATTATTCAAAGAAAGTCTATTAACACTTACGTGTTATAACACGTGTTTATTTCCACTGGGGATAATTCTGTACCCGCTGTGAAAAGGGGAATAAGTCTGCTCTTATCATAGGTTGAAATTAGATGTCGTCATGTCGTCATCGTCATCATGAGTATTGGTTACCTCTTGTTCAGGTAGATTAGGATAGGCCCGCCTCTTGACCCCCGCGTACCGCAGCAGCGCCACCATCGAGCGCAGCCCGAAGTCGTAGTGGTCCTGTTTGGACAGCTGCTGCATTGCCAGCTGGTACAGTGTGAACACCTGCACAACAATTTCTTAATTTATATAGAGATAACTGTGATATGACGATATGACCACAGAATAATATTTCATGCGAGCAAAACACGCTATTTCGTACTCTAAAGAGTATATTTTGCTCGTCCTATAACAATATTGTTAAAATATTATTACTGTTACTTAAAATTATTTGTTGAAATATTAATCTTGGCCCCAGATTTCGCCGTCTATTGTATTCTTGATTCGAACGAACGGACCTCCTTTCTGAATGATTAGGGTTTAAGCTGCCACGATAATCTACAACGCTAGGATCTCTTTATTCTAGTGATTTTTAATTGATGAGATGGAGTATCAGGTCTCCTTTAGCTTAGAGAGAAGCCAAACATATCCCACGATGAGAATAAACCCCACCATGACCGAGTCGACTCGCGTATGAAGGGTTCCGTACCATTTATAAAATAAACTTTTACCGTGTTAAAATATTTTTTATTCTGTTTTTATTTGTTGTTACAGCTGCAATAGAAACACGCCATTTGTGAATAGATTTGACGACGACCATTTGACGACCCGCGTGGCGGAGCGGACACCATACCGGTCTGACACGCAGTGGGTCCCGCTTCGATCCCCGGCCAGACAGAAATCTGAATGATGAGTTTAGGTTTCTGTTCTGGGTCTGGGTGTTTGTGTATTCGTCTTTGTGTGTCCATGGCACCCACGATACAGGAGAAAATCCTAGTGTGGGGCTATGAGTGTAGAAAGCGTGTTTTTTTTTTATTTCTACTCGAGATAGATTTCTCATAGATCTCTAGAAATACATATGTGCTTCATGAGATACAGCCTGGTGACGGTCAGACGGACAGTGGAGTCTCAGTAATAGTTCCCTGTTTTTATTCTTTGGGTATGGAACTCTAAAAAGGACCTGCGAAATTTGCATTTTGTGTGTTGTTGATAAAATTGTGTTCGCATTATGGAGTTGCTTAAAGCGCGGACGTAAGGTTTGGTAACATTAAGTTGATCCTTTTCTATTACGAAATCGTCACTTTTTACTTCCCTAAACCATAGACAATCATTAACTGTACTTTTAAGTATCTAATTATATGTATCTAGTATATACTACCTTCTTAGCGTTGACTTTGTACGCAGTGAAACCGTCAGAGAAGAGCGTGTTCTCGGCGATGATGAGAGAGTCGGGCACGCACATGGCTATCGGGCGGAACATCGACTTCAGGTTGTCCGGCAACTCTGTGCGACCTGCATAACTAAAGAAAACATATAAAATGCAAGGTGGTACAACTAGTATGGTTTGACCGGGAAGTTACCACCGCCTCGCACACTTGATCCTAGCGTGAAGCAGTTTCGTTGCGTGGTTGCCTGCTCACTATCATATGACCATGTTAGTCCTCGAGAGCAGCAACGCACCTGTGATTGACTTCCTAGAGAACCCTAGTTTTATATAAAGTTGATTACAGACGTCCAATAGCGACACGGATCACTTAACATCAGACGGAATGCAGACACATTTGCTGATTGAACCATATTTTGTATAAGTACAATTTGGAAGTTATAACAATTTAAGGTTGGAAGAAAGACAGAAACTAGTTCTGCCTTGTAACAGCTTTACAGGAGAATGTTCTTTATGTCCAACCACATGTATCGCAGAGATTTTTTTTATTGTATAGATTATATATACCCGCTTAATGTACCGATTGTATGATCAGCGAAGAAGAAAACACTTGCCAACAAGTGTGGGATACATTGGATAGCAAATGATTTATTTTTTTATAGTATGGATATTGGCATGACACCTGATGGTAAGTGGCTTCTGCTGCCCATGGACATCTGTAATCAACCTCACCAACCAAATCAAAATCTCACCTAAGGTTAGCCACAGATGCGTTGCTACCCCTGAGGACTAAGGTGGAATGCCTCGGAAAAGTATGCCTCTCTTACCACACCCTTCAAACTAGAACACAGCAGCGCATTACACTGCTGTTGTTAGACAGAAATAGGTGTGGCGGTGGTGCTTCTGGAGTCGAACCACAAAGAGTTAGACCTTAAACCTTATGATTCTCAACTTTGAGAAAACTAACCCAGGGTTCATCGTGATGAAGATGCCACAGTTTCCGTCCAGCTTGATATCGCAGCCCTCGAACATAAACCGCTTCTGGTGCAACGAGAGAGCGAGCAGCACCGCCAGGATCTGCTGCGCCACCACCGAGAGGACCTCGATGTTGATGCGGTTGAACTCGTCGAAACAACCCCAGCAACCGCTTTGAGCTATGCCTGTTGTAAAAAGTCTGTGATGTGCTCGCTTTTCACTTTGCGTAGTTTACTAATATACGGCATTTATTTTTTGTAAAAAAATTCACAGATTATGTAAGAAAATTCATAACAAAAGGTAAGTATTAATATAATGATATGGCCTTTTATGATATGAAAGTAACAAACGGGAATTCAATCCACCTAAGTAAGTGGCCACTGCCGGGAATGGACATCAGTCAATAAGATCAGACTTAACTCAGGTTGCTCACAGATGCGTTGCTACCCCTAAAGGTAGAGTTGCAACGCCTCCAATATGTATGTCTACATTACCAAAGGCTTTGTACCAGAACAGAGCAGTACTTGATGACTTGATGGCGCGGTCGAGGTTGGATGGGTTAGTGGCAAAAATTCATGCGCGTTTCCGTGCACCTAACACGCTATCACTGTATAGCAGTCATTAAACTTCGGGAAACATATCAGATCTTGAATTCGAAACATAACTGCCACACTCATTTCTGTCTAATAATGAAGTGTGTTGTAAAGAGGACATACTTATTCGAAGCGTTCCAACTTGGTCCTAATGGTTAGCAGTGCATCTATGTGGCCAAATTATAAAATATATCATGAGGTGGACTGTATATCTAAGTACCTACGAGAATTTAATTTACGAGAATCATAAACCTGCAAAGCATTTAGCCATGGACTTGTAATCAAGTCCATCAGAGCAATTGGTGACCACGACCCATCTGGCGAGCGCTCGTCCAAGGTCCTTGGTGGTCTCCGTCTTGCCGGTTCCGGCGGGACCCTGGGGGCTGCCTCCGCGGAAAAGGTGCAGAGCCGTTGTCAGAGTTATGTAGCATCTGTTGGTGTAACAGTGATTACGTGTTTCCATTATGAGTATGCAGTTCACCTGATCGTAAGTGGTCGCTATCGCCATTGGACATCTGTAATCAACTTCATGCAGAACAGAAATCCTATCTGAAGTCAATAACAGAAACGTCGCTACCCTCACACTAAGACGGTCACTTCAAATGTAGATTCTCCGGCTCTATCTTTTATTTCAATCTTTATTACACTCTTTAAACGTCGTGAAAAACACAGATGTTTGCTTGTGTGAGTTCTGAATGACTTATCTGACTTGTAGCAAGAAAGCAGGGAAGTAAAATGATTTTGTTTTAAACAAGGGTTTTTAATGATTCAATGTTATGTATTTAAAAATATTGGCGCCAGTAATCAGAATAATAAGCCTTGGCTACATAGGCCAGTATGAAAAGCAAAATCAGGTACCGATCAGTGAGCGGAGTGATCACCAGCCGTCCAGAGTTGCCGATGTACTCATAAGTGTAAATGGAGTTGGTGTTAGTTTGCCTAATGTAGCAGTCCTCGCGTTCTCGGTCCCAGTAGAACTTCAGCTGCGAGAACCATTCGAACGAGGTGACGTTCATGCAACCTGAGAAGTGGCATCATCATTATGATTGTCATAAAACTACACGTTAGTTGGACATGACAAATTATAGTTTATATAGAACTTTTGACTTGAACATGAAAATAACCTGATGTACCTATAATAACGTAACAATAACGATGGTAATAATTTACAATGTTATTTCTACGTTTAATAAAGTGACAAAGGTATAAGGTACTTTATTCATAGCATAAAGTCTACGAGATCCTTAGAAAATGCTACTATTTTTCTTAACATTGTAAGGGCGAATTTGTATGAGGTTGTTTGTTACTCTTTCAAGCAAAAAATACTGAAGGGATTTGGATGAAAATAGTACATTATAATATGTACTAGTGTTTATAACCTACATTAACATATAGGACACCCTTTATCGTAATTAACGTGACCCAAGCGAGTCGGGAAAATGCTAGTTCTTAATGAAACAAATGACTAACATATACATCCTGTCTACTACAATATATATACTACAGATAAGTAATTTGGTAGTAGCATCAATACAGAACTTTCATTACGACTTTTTACTGTTTTGAACCAAGTATTACCTACCGCTGAGCCACGAAACAGCAGAGCAGCCGCAGAGCGATTGGCGCTTGAAGCGAATGTTTCGTGGCCCTAGGGTTATGGGTCTTTATCGTTCATAGAATTACAAATTCATTTAAATCACACTTATATACACTATCCCTATTATGTATATGAACTTACACAGAAAATTCACTGCGACACAGGATCTTGGGGGTCTCCTTTGACGACACCATATAATATATGCTAATCAGAAATTCTTACATCTAAATCTATTTAACCCTCTAAGACTATACAAGGGAGCTGCTAGCGCTATAATGTCTACATTTCACAGAAAGCTAATTACGACTACTAAACCGATTTCCGAAAGATACATAACGAATATATACCGAAAGAGTTTTGGTATATATTCGTTATGTATGTTTGTCTTTCAAACAACATTAAGCGTCTTTGACGCTCATAACTTCACCTACCCATCTTATACATCCTATCCACAGTATCCCTTGAATGGATCTCGATGACGCAGAGCGCGTTGACTTTGCAACGCAGGATCTTAGGGATCTCCTTGCGGGACATGTTCTGCAGCGTGGTGAGGATCTGGTTTTGCTTCTTGCGTAGCTTCTTCAGTGGCTTCTTCTCCTTCATTATCTCGCAGCGGCAGAGCGTGCGCGTGCAGTCAGAGGTCCATTGAATCTTAAAAATTAAATTTTGTACTTTCCGTAATAAATAAATCATTTGACAAGACGAGACATTCCAACTTTGATGGTCTCCATGACCATTATTAACTCTAGACATAACTAGCATGTTTATTTATTAACACTAAAACATCAATACATGTTAGTTGTCTAAGTATTGGTATTGGAACACCTATATCTGCCTTATAAGAGCGATATTAAAGGTGTTTTAAGAATGAGACGTTCCAACTTAATCCTCAGAGGTAGCAATTAAAACATCTGTAGCCAATCTCAGGCAAGACAATTCACATCTGGTTGATTACATACTTATGTTTATAAACGGCAGTGGCCAACCACCATCAGGTAGACTGTACCCACGTTTGCTACCAAACAAGTCATATGTACAAGTACACCGCGTGTCAGTTTGTCTACTAACTATATGACATAAAAGATACGTAGCATATTTCATTACTAACTTACCTTGCTGCAAGTTATTCCGAGTTGGCCAGGATAGTCATTAATCCACTGTTCTCTTTGGTAACGACACTTCCTCAGCGCAGCGCGAGTCAGTATAAGTTGCTATAATTTATCATATTAAATTTTGTAAGAATTACATCCACATAGACCGTAGAATTCTTCACGTAAGGCCTTTTCCCTCAGCACGCTGGTTTGTATCCGCGTGCGAATCAGGGCATAAACCCGCGTCATAGGAATATATGTAGTTATGCCCCGAATGCACGCCATTACATACTATAGTTTCACACTTTCCTTTCCCTTAAACCACACGAACATGCAGTGCGGAGAGACTGCATTTAATAAATTCATGCGTGCGGGTGATATACACACGCGGACGTAAACCCGCGTGATGAGAAGGCCCTAGGGACGATTGAAATATCATTGCAACACAGAAGAGGTTGCAATGGTTCTAACGTAAGCACCTACCTACTGGCCAAGGCGAAATGCGGATTAATAGAATTGTAAAAATTATGAAGAACTCGTGACATGTGGTTTTTCTCACTTCACCTTTAAAGCAATAATAACCAACCAAAAAAATCAAAGATATTTATTATTCACGAATGGCAGGGGTACAAACACCCAAATTTTCCAGCGTGAAGTCACAATCCATGTTACGCATCTACTAGCTATCTTTACAGTGCCCTTATTATGAGTTTATTAAGTTCCCTAAAAACAATCATTGTTAACGTTTTCGCCCATAACGTGCAATGGACATTGCACGTCAACATTTTCGCTTTCGACTATACCTTGCAATGATTACGATGATGGGCCAAAACGTAAACAAACGTTTTTACTGTTTTGAGGAAACTTGTACTAAGGGAACAGTTCATTTTCTCCTTTCCTTTTTTCCTGTCAATAGAGTTCAACTCAACCAGTTTGAAAATAACTGACCTCTCTCAACACAACTCTCATCGTATGTTCAAGGCCTAAAAGCCACACTTCCGCTGGTCCATCGAGTACTAAGTTATATTTCCATTCTATACATTCCCCGTCATCCGACATCATCGCCTTAGCTACCGGCAGACCGATAGCGTTCTGCAATTACAATGAAGTATTCAATCAAAGGAAAGAAATGAATAAAATTATAAACAACAGTTGTATACTCGCCAAGTGGTAGAACTTAAATCATCTGAGGACCAGCACCGTATTTATTTCCAGCATAAAGCAAATATTGTTTCGATAGAATGGATAATTACTGGTTCACTTATATATAAGGCTACTATCTTAGTCCTCATGAGTTGCAATGCATCTATGATTGATTTAAAAGAAAGAAGAAAAAAAGAAGATATTTTATTTCCTTAAAACTATGACACACACAAAGAAAAACAAAAATAAAAATAATTATAACTAACATTAGACTAAATATCCTGACATATTGTAAGTTAATCCATATCTCTGTATTCGTATGTGTCATAGTGTACAGGAACAGGAGCCCGCTCAGCATTTTGCCGTGAATTGGCCACGGCCAACCACGGCGCTGATTTTCAGCGAGCCCTGATTGAGTGACTCAGATAACATTTCTATTTTATATGTATGTATGGATCTTCATGATATGTGACCATGTACTACATGCCCATTTACCATAGTCCGATTCATAATTAGATGTCCAAAATGTAAACAAAGATGACCTTTTAAAAAACTTACATTTTAAATGGTAGTTGCTTATTTTTAACAACATCAAAGTTATACAGCAATAATAAAATTTCGTTCCATACAGTAATAATATTTAAAAAAATGTTTTTCGTTTATAATTTAGCTACATGAGTAATAAAATATTACAATAATTGTTAATTAAATACTATAATAAATTGAATTACAGATTATTTAATAATAGAAGAATTGTTAGAAGAGTTTATATAATATATTGTAAGAAATTACATAATTTACTACATTCAAAGATATCTAAACTACTATTCAAAAATACATGAAAACATGTACAAAACAAATTAAAACCAATCAATCAAAAAATCTCATAAATGAAAAACTATTTAATTATGAAGTAATTTATTTCTGGATTTCCTTAATTAGTTATCACATAGTTAAAATACACTTAGTACAATATCCTTAACAACATCACAATTTTTTCACCAAAATATAAGTAGATCAACTTCTCCCATAAAACAAAACTTATAAGCATTCCCTTGTTTTTAAATATTCTCAAAACTTAGAATTCATCATTCAATGCCTTCACACAATTGTCTATTCTCACTTCTCGCTCTCTCAGGTCACTTCCTCAGTCAGCTATCTTCCGGATAGTTTCTGTGGTAGAGAGAGTAGGACTTTGTACACTGCTTTCTTATCTTCCTCCGTGCGGCAAGACAGGACCATGTGGAGGTAGTTGTCTAGCAGCGACTGGGCTTTTGCACTTGGATGGTTCATCAGGAGGATAAGAAGTGCCTGAAATTTCAAATAAAACTATTAACATAGAGCTTAACCCGTGTTGATTAGATTGGTACCACAAGACATAAGAGGCTTATATGTTACCTTAAGTTATATAACATTGATAATTCATATATACACACTACATATACATTTCATTCTCTTATGTGCAGTACTTCTGCAGTGACTATGTGATGTTTCCTTTGCTTGGTTCTCATGATATTACACATATCAGTGATGTGGACAATCAGGCACCAACCATATCTCACCAACATAAAAATTTACACATTTTAAAAGTGAATGGCCTTATAAAGTATTGTATTACTGTAATATCTAGTAATTAAGTATTCAAATTCAAAAACCTAAATTCCACCAGTGTGCTATACAATATTACATTGTATATTTGTGTAGTATGAACCATTAATTCTTACAATTACATTGCTAAAATATATTTAAACAATTTTAACATCTCTCTTTAATAAGTCCCTCAGTGTAGAGAATATTTATCTTTTCTGCTGAACAACTATTCAAAGCGACTACTATAGTTTGTGGCAATCAATGGCCTGGTGTATTACCTCTTTAACT
>MOOZ01000714.1:509564-525179 GCA_002930495.1 Cecropterus lyciades | reverse complement strand
ACTATGTGATGTTTCCTTTGCTTGGTTCTCCTGATATTACACATATCAGTGATGTGGACAATCAGGCACCAACCATATCTCACCAACATAAAAATTAACACATTTTAATGAGTGAATGGCCTTATAAAGTATTGTATTACTGTAATATCTAATATGTAATTAAGTATTCAAATTCAAAAACCTAAATTCCACCAGTGTGCTATACAATATTACATTGTATATTTGTGTAGGATAAACCATTAATTCTTACAATTACATTGCTAAAATATATATAAACAATTTTAACATCTCTCTTTAATAAGTCCCTCAGTGTAGAGAATATTTATCTTTTCTGCTGAACAACTATTCAAAGCTACTACTATAGTTTGTGGCGATCAGTGGCCTGGTGTATTACCTCTTTAACTGGTAGCACACAAATGGTATACCAGCTCAGTCTTCAGGGGTAGCAATGCATCGGTAACCTTAGGTAAGACTAATCCTATCTAGGGTTCATTGTAGATCCATAGGCAAGAACACTCACTTAACAGATGCAAAGCATGTTACATAATAAAAACTGCAATGTAACTTACCCTTTGATAAATACCAAGCTCATCTAGCCTATCAATCTGGTGTTCCCAGATGGGAGACTTCTTCAGCAAGAACAGCAACTTATCCCAATCATGGGAGTATATTGCTCGGCTCACAGCCATTTGGTACTGATTTCTCCACTTCTTCTCCCTGTAGTCACACTTCGATATACTACGATTCATTTGCAGGTGGAGTAGGTTCCGTTTGCATCGCTTGTCTGGTTCTGGGACTGGGTTATCGATGAAATTCATCACCCTTCTCTGAAATAAGTTAGCTTATTGAAATAAGTAATGATAGATATTTGACAACATGTATGACCAACAACAAGTCCGGAGTATACTCCAACACGCTGTTCTAATAGAGATTTATGGAGACTTTTAATATTTAAAACATAAACACGAAAAATAACCTAAAACAACGCATGGCATGATATACTTACCATCGTAGTCATGGGAACGAAGTGGCATTTTGCTATGTCCTCTTCACTTAGCATTGTTGTCTTCTTTTTTCAATGTTTATGTATACTAATATGTTACGGATATGCGATATTCACATAATTTGTTTAAATAAATGCTCATTCAAGTATTGTTTTGAATTTGCCGAGTTTTAGTTGATACCTACGTGACATTGACAAATTGACATGAGCCGTTTATTTGATATTTAACTTATAATGTTACTCGTTCTTACGAACAAATTCTACTAAAATAATAAAAGAGTATTGAAGTAAGTAAGAGTAGTGTTTTTGTATTGAAATTTGACGTCTATTCTTGCGTAGTTCAACTACGTTATGCAGATATTGCATCAAAATGCCGCATCCACGCGCTTGCTATGCTAAAGCCAAACAAGCCGTCACAATTGTGTAAACGTGGTAAACAACGAGCAACTTTATGATGATTAATAAATTTATCTATGTAATTCTTTTTTAACAAAGGGAAAGGCAAAACGACATATGTTACCCCGACTTACGCGAACCCGAAGTTACGCGATTTTCAATTTACAAATTTCGGAAATATAGACTCCACCGATAATTTCGTTTCTTAAACAAATAACAATATTAGCATGTTAAGAGGAATTTTTACAAGAGTCAAACAAATCTTGAGTCGTCAAACTACTTTGTTAGATTTTATGAAGTCTTTTACAATTTCAAAATCGAAAAAAAAATACGTTGGTTGATAATTTTATATTTGTATAATTTAGGATTTTTATAAACATATGTTGTCTAATTTCAGTTTTTCAGTTTTCGCCCATAATTAATTATAATTTATATATTCGAAAATATTCGTAAGTCGGGGAACGTGAATTCGACTTACGCGGTTATCACTCAGTCCCACCTATGGCGTACGTTCGGGGTGTTACTGTATACTTAAATATATGTGGTTATACTAATATCGATGTTTCAAAAATTTCTCATCTGATTTACATTATTTTCTTATTATTAATAATTAATAATCAACACAACTTTACCTTATCTATCCTAATCTTGTTCACATTATCAAACAACTTTTTCAAATGAACTTGTATTAGCTGAGGTTTTTTAGAGTTACCAAGTATCTCCAATAAATCATCGTTGGAAATGAAATAAAATCTTGGAAATAACTGTCTTTTCGTTTCAAGATACTTTTCCAGAGCTCTTAAAATTCCATCCAAGTTATCCACCATCTTATTCAACTTGTTAAAAAGATACGGTGCTGGTTTGTAGAGACATGCTTCTATTGCATTTGCTCCAGCGTACATACTGTTTAAATCAGAAGTAATTAGAAATATGAATGTAACTACAAGCATTATTAATTAACTGTAAATGAATGAGTAATTACTAACTTGCTTGTAATTTCGGTCCAATCGGCAGTTAGGGCATCAAATATCTTAACCTCATTAGGTAATTGCTTTCTAATATCTTCCCCACTAAATATACTTTCGAGATAAAGGTATCGACGTTGTACTTGGAGAGAAATCTTAAAGAAGGAAGTCGCACTCAAAGAGGAGTAGTCTTGCTATGTAATTAGTCCGAAAAAACTAAACCTACATAATTTACACTTTAAAGCGTATTAATTACCTAAAATATAAATATAAATTTATACCTCTATACACTCGGCTACATAACCCAATGATTTTTCCCAATAATCTACTTCTTTTATAAATGGTTCAACATATTTAGTTGATTTCATCGAGGACAACTGTACTTGATGATCCTCCAAAAACTAAGGAAACAAAATTTATGAGCAGAAGTTTTATTAATTTGTTTATAAGTTATCAAAATATACCATTACGCAAAAAGTTGCGAACCTGCATAACGTCTTCAACATTCTTTATTCTGTACATATCACCCTTGTGATGTTGCATTTCGTAAGTAGTATTCTTCCATACCTCTCTGATCACCTTAAGACCATTTTCTATATTTAATTCCATGGTAGCTGCATTTGATATTTCAGCAATATCTTCAGCATACGCTTGAAAGTTTAAGCGCATTATCAAATCGAGTTTGAAATCTTCAGAGTTTTGGTCAAATTCACTGCGTTTTCAAAAAATGATGTCAGTTAAAATTGAATAATAATCACGTGTATATACTTCCTATTACTTCATTTAAAAAAATACAAACTAAATCAATTTCTATAAAATCACTAATTTCATCAACAATATCACAAAAGATTCGTTGAAAACTTTATTTAAAATATTTTAGTTTCTAACTATTTAGTAAGTACTTACACTCCCATTAGAGTTTTTATCCTATCCCAGTGTCTTTCTCTCATGCAAGGATTTTTAAGATCACCAATCAAGGGCAATGTTCTTCTAAATGCATCTACTTTGATTCTTGTGGTATCAATGATATCCCAGCCTTTGTCTTTTAACTGACGGGAAAGGCGATTGAAGTTTCTATAAATAAAATAAAAATTATTAACGTTTGCAATTTACGTTACTTTTTCGGACTGCCAACGGGTCAGTTTAGGTTGAACCTCACCGAAATAAGAACATAACATTGTCTTCCATTTCGTCTGTCTCCATTTCCCAAAAAGTTTGAGTTTTATACTTTTCCCACGATTCCTCCCATTGAAAGACTAAGCCCCATACTTCCTCTAATTTCTCCAGTTCCTTTTCCATCTTTTGTAGGTCCAGATTCACTGGTGTCCTAATACGTAGCAAAAATATCATATTGTTATAAACATATTAATTTGACAAGATAAGAACAATACATTGTATTTTAAGGTAAATAATAATAAATTACGTCAAATTAAACACTGCAAGACCGTCTCGTATTTGCTGTTCTTGAGCACGAAGTGCATTTAGCTGTTCTCTGTAAGCTTTAAGCTGCGACATCGCATCTTTGCCGCTTACATCGGAGCTACAAGGAGCTGTTTTATAAAAATCTTCACAAAAATCTTTTGCAGCTTCTTTAAACTCCTAATGAGGAAAATAAAAGTGAGGTAAAGGATAGGAAAAAGGATAAATGGGTTTAGTGGGTATATCTTTATATTATGGTAATTACCTCTGCCTGTTCTAAAAGTTCTGTCTTAAATTTATCTTTGTTTGCTTCAAGAGCTTTCTTGGCTTCTTCTAGTAATGCCAAATATTCAGTCCATATGACAGGTATATTCTCATGGCGACCCGACATATCAGAACTTACTTCCACCTCAAATTTACCTGTCAGTTAATATATTTAATAATTATTATATTTAATAATATATTTGTCAGTTAATATATTTAATAATTAAATCATGACATTCGAAAAAAGCAATTTAATGATTTTTATAATTATACCTAAAGTCATCATCTGGTCGGTAATAGGTGGGAAAGTCTTTTCTATTTTAGCTGTCTCAGATACTAATCTTTCGTAGGTAGCAATCGAAGTAGAAAGCTCTTTCAAGTCCGTCGGCATCTGTAACAAGCAACACAAATGTTAAATATAAACAACAAGTGTGAGGCCATACAATAGTAAAATTTAAGATTTAAGTTCACTTACGGTCATTGCTTCTTCACCACTCTTCTCTACATAAGCATATATAACATCTATATCAGATTCAGTGATTTTTCTAAGCAATTCACCTAATTTTGTTTGCCACACCAAACAATGTGCTATTATAGATTTTTTTAGTTCACTCGAATTAAGTGTTATAAAGTGTATCTGAAAATATTATCAAAATAGCTGTGTAGGAATCATGTATATTACCGAATGAGTATATTTTAAAAGATATGTACGGGAAACGAGAATATACCTGATTAACAGTTTCTTGTATCTGAACAGTGTTTGCTAGATCACTATAATTAATTATCAAAGCGTCAAACTCAGCTGCCGTATGTTTTTCCTCACGATACTTAATCATGTATTCGTCTTTATCCACTTTCCATATATGAGCGTAAGGATCCCACATGCGAATATGTTCATTTATCAAGGTTATATTATATTCGATTTCTAGGAAAAGGAATGAAAACAATCTTTAAGATTATTAGTGATATAACTTCTTTTTAAATCGTACACATAATAATATAATAGTAGAACTTTTATTTCATTTGGTCCCATGAGTATTTACGCAAATTTAGTACTTGTACAAAAAATATTCACCGGCATCCATAAGTGACTGAAGTTTATTCGTATCTGCATCACTCTGTATCACATCTTTAAATCTCTTCAAACCTCCAGCGGGTAGGCCGAATTTCTCAAAAAGTCTTGGAATCGTACTCATTACGTGAATAATTTCTTCAAGAACCGTATTGAACGTATCTCGTATCTCAAAATCAGTAGGTATATGGATTATATCCTTGTCAACAAGATACAATTTCATTTTTATCAGTGGTGAAGGTGCCATAGTACCTGAAATAATGATATAAATATTCGAACTAAACGTAAAATATAATAAACTAAATTAAAAAATATAAAAATTTAATTCTGCATTATTATACATACCATCTCCATGGACACACTTATAAATATTTTGCATTGTTGATTTTATGGCTAATCGCAAAGCATCTTCTAATAACCGGTCAAATCTTCTTACATACTTAACCCAATGCTCAGCCATCTAAAATATAAAAATTAGAAATATTTTCATTTTATTTTCAATGGTGAGATATTTTAACATGTTATATTTAATGAGAAGTTCTTACTTGACCAATGTGTGATTCAAAGCCTTCGTATACAATAATGAGATATGTTATTATTTCTTTATACATTTCTAGTATTTTCGCTGCGGCTTCGGCTTCCATCTCTCGTAAATTAGATCGAAGCGTTTTTATGTCAAACACATTATATATATCAAATTCAACAAGAGGTGTATCACATATTTTTTCCATTATTTTTACTAGATTTATGTTACAATTTTTATAAGTCGTTAAGAAATCTTGCAGCTGTGGAATATTAGAAATATAAACATTGATTTAAATAACTTACAAAACAATTGTGTAATATACAGGTAATACATAATTTGTCCCTGTAGTTCCGGGAGCAGAATAGGGCTACAGTATCCCCTGCCTGTCGTAAGAGGCGACTTGGCTGCCCCCTTGGCTTCTGGGGTTGCGGGTGACAAGAGAGGGAGCTCAAGCCGTCCAGCCAAGTGACCTCAGGAAGGACGGCGACATGTATGATCGCATACCGTCGTAACATCTGAAGGCACGGTGAGCGCAAATGCTCACCGGGGAGAGCCCGTAAGGGACATCGCGCTCGGAGGACTCCGGCTGAGTTCCGTTGGAGATCCCGGAGTCCTCCACGCAGCGTTGAAGAGGGCCATTGGGGGGGTTCTGCGGTTAAAATACCATATAACCCGACGTTGCTTCCACGTTGTTGAGTACTTTTTGAAGGTTTCCCCCTCGTTACAAAAAAAGGTAATACATAATTACTTGATATGTCTGAAGTACTTTTGGTTTTTTAATAGATATTGTACATGTTGATAAAGCGGTAAATTATAAAAAACAAGTAGGTATTTGATTTTATACGTGCGTACTTTATATATGTACGTGTCGTCGTTTCTTAGAAAAAAAATAAACTACCGAAAAATAACACGAAAATATATAAGTACAATGTTTGTTCAGTTAGATATTTCAGTGAGTCGCCTTATTAACATAATATAAAAAGCGTTATATATTAAACTTACTTCTCCGATTTGTGTTACACAGTCGGCAATATATGCATCGGACATTGTTGAAGTCCATGTCAATTTTGTTATACCTGGTTGCACTTTCTTCTCACATGCCTGAAATAAAAATAGAAAACAATTTAGTAGGTTTATGTTTTTATAGCAACATTATTTATTGGTGACAACTTAATATGGTATTAAATTTATTTACTTCAATAATAAAAAAAATAAACATTAAATTTCACAAATACAGATTTTTTAAAGTATACTTTAAATTAATTAACCTATTAATGATATTTGTGTAATTATCAATAAAGATTGAAAAAAAACGTCTTATAAAAAATGAATATCTAGGCTGAAAGATAAAACGCCAAAACTATACAAAACGCTAAAACTATAAAATATCAAGTTAGCGGCCAATTGACATTGACAATCTGTCGTAAATTCCGCGATTTTGTTAGCAATGTTTTGAAAACACTGAAAACAGTTGAGTTCGTAATTTAAAAATGAGTTATAGCGAAAACAAAAATATTTCTTTATAGTTGAACGTTGACAACGATGAACCTCGCTGATCCAGAGTTGGAGCTGATAGATCCTACTCCGAATGTACACTCTATGTTCCTGCATTTCGACAAGACCTTCTTTTGGGCGAAATTGTCGGCTAGATGTATTGTCAGATGGAGCAAAAGGATGTATTCATGCGCGGGAATATGTTCGTAAGTACCTATCTACTATATAAAATTGTCTGATATATCCGAATAATACCCGTATAATATATTTTTCTTATATAGTATCGTGCCTATATAAGATAAGATATCGTATACTTATTTGTACTGTATGTTTGTGCGAAAGATACCATATGGGGTTGGGTCTAGAATCATACCACCTCAATGGGGGGAGAGGGTTGGTGGAGGGGGTAGGTGGATGTTATTAGTTTCCCCTCGCGCATTCTCCGGCATGCGGAGACAAGTAGTTTTTATTTTAATCGAATTTCGAAGTTCATAACCTCAACCTAAAAAAAAGTACTAACAGTGTTCTTTTTTCTGCACATTTTTATCAAAACAGTCTAATCTAACCTAGACATAGTATGCTTGTTCTATAATATAGACATAACATACCACAGACATGCTTGTTCTATAATTTGGAGCATTTATTTTACAATTTTAGAAGGATTTGCCTACAAAGTCAACGGAACTTCTCTTTGCGGGGTTTGTTTCCTATTTTCCTCCTTATATTGAATATGAATCCATTTTAGGTCTGGAGGGGTGTCCAAATAACATACGATCAGCTGAGGTGCTGATGTCCCTAATCCAAAAACATGTTGAAGTAGGTACCACTATTGACACTGATTGCCGAATATTTGTATTGGAGAAATGTTCTAAAAATATAGACGAAACACCTTCATAGAACTTTTAAAATGCATAAAACATATTTACAAAACAAATTAATGTAAAGATAAGAAATTGAAATTAATTAAATCAATTTGTGAATTATTTATTATACCATTATCCTGTTATAGATAAAAAGAAGGTATAAACAAGCAGGATACAGGGTCGGTGGGCGAAGCCCCCCGCAAAGCATACGAAATTATAGATTGAAAGTAAAGTAAAATGGGTTCACATAAAGTAAATATACCACGTATTAAACAATTTCAACAGCTATCATCATCATACATGAGCTCGAGTGACCACCAAGCGTTAACTAAGCAAGAGACAACACTTCCCGAGACAATTTGTTTCAACTTGGATTTGACCCTGATATGGTATTTCAGACATTCTGAATTCAAGAAACCCTGCAATATATGTACAACCTTTAATGCTATGTCCCATTTTCTAATGTGACATCACTTCTTTAGTAAACAAATTTTTTCACTGTGCTGTGTGTATGCATTATGAAAATGTTTACTTCCCCAATGACATCACTAATCAAATAGTAGTAGAGGCTAGAGTATTTGTATGAAAATTAAAAATGGTTTAAGGTCAGTTTCAGATTTCTAAAATTGGTAGTAGGTAGTTTATTTACTGCTTTAGGAATATTCGAAAAACTACAAAAAGACCATAAATACCTTGTTACAGCTATGAAGGGAGGGGAGGAGTGTGCGATATAGCTTTGAGTGAGCCTTTACTAAAACTGAGGCCACGCAAGGACTTGGTAGAGACATTACTCCATGAGATGATCCATGCATTTCTTTTCATCACATGTCGGGTTCAGGACAGAGATGGGCACGGCCCCAATTTCCAAGCGCATATGCATCGTATAAACAGAGCTGCAGGTCTTAACATCAGCATATACCATGATTTTCATGATGAGGTAAATATTATTATGATTTTATGGATATTAACCACTCGGCCACAAAATATGCAAGTAGCACTATAAGCATTAGCATTGAGCGATTTTTGGCAAATTACAGTGAAATTTTGTGACCTTGTAAGATCTGATACAATTATAAGTAATTAACAGCAACAACAACAAATGCACTTGCAACGCAGAGCGATTGATATTTGTAGTGAATGTTGGCCTCAGGTAAAGTTATACATAATAGCAATTAATAATCCATATATGCAGAGGGTTAAATCACCACTGTGAAATTTGTAACCACAAATAACACGAACTTTGTTACGTGTAAATAAATACAAACAACTTCTTCATAAATTTACCTATGTTTGTATTTGCAAAATGCAAAGAGATTAAAGGGTTGACTTGAATTTTTTACTTGATGTTGCATTTTTAAAAGAATTTTAGTACACATGCAATCCTGAATTCTAATGGGAATATTCGATGGACGAATAAGGTATGTAGGAAACCATATGAAATGTTAGAATTAGTTAACACTGTCTCAAAATTATTTGACAACAACAAATTGTGCATTTAAAAAGATTATGACAAAATTTTCAGGTAAAATTATATCAAACGCACTGGTGGCGATGCAATGGTCCCTGTCAAGCAAGAAGACCGCATTTTGGCATAGTCCGCCGCTCCGCTAACCGAGCACCCGGCCCATCAGACTACTGGTGGAATAGCCATCAAAGATCCTGTGGTGGTACCTTTGTTAAAATTAAAGAACCCCAAAAGCCCGAAAAACAAAACAAGAAAACTAAAATAGTTAAGCCAAATGCTGACATCACAAAGTACATCACTAACAACAATAATAAGGACATGAACAATAAGAACATTGTTCAGAATAAAAAGCCCAAAAAACCAGTTTTAAAAGATTCCAGCAATCTGCCTGCTAACCGTATAGGGGGATCTGTAACTACATTTGTAACCAACAAAAATGTTAAATTCAATCCACATGATACAAAATCACTTGTTGCCAGTGAATCAATATTTGAAACAGTGAGAAATGTGTGGGCTAATAAGCAGATAGGGACAAATAACAGTAGGCCAAAAACAACCAATGTCACTAGTCCATCTACTCCAACAAATATACGTAAGCACAAAGCAGATGATCTCACAACAACTCCACCATCCAAAATGAAGAAGATTGAGGAATATTTCACAGCCACAGCTACATCCATGTTAAAGAATTTATATGGACAAGATTTTAATGTTACAATATCTAAAAACGACCAAAAATATATTGCTCAACCAAATGACGGTTCTTTGGTTGATTGTCCTGTTTGCAATAATAAGATCAACTCTCAGGTAATCAACACCCACTTAGACGAATGTCTTAATACAATCGTAATAGACAATTTGACCCAACAAACTGTACCGCTAGTAATACCTGGAAATAGACAAGGTGGAAGAATCACAGTTAAGGATGAAAAAATTATATCTGGAAACAATAAGAGCAATACAAATAAACTATTGAATACAAATAATGATAATGATGTCAACCGAAAAAGAACATCATTAGATGGAAGTAATCTGTGGAAGCCTGAAGTTAAGAAAGTTGGGACCAATAATGTAAAAAATACGAGAAAATCTGACAGTTTTGTAGCTCCAACAAGCCCCAAATCGGTAAGCTCTACAACCAAAGAAAGTATGCCTCCACCAGACAGACCGATCAAAGTAGAGCCTGGCTGCAGTAACCCCGATATATCATTGGGAAAGGAGTGTCCATGCTGTGGCGATAAACTGAACACGTCAGTTGACGAACATTTGGACCAATGTCTCTCCTTCTTCGACAACGATACCACGATACCCGAAGAAGGAGCCTCCACTAGTTACGCGAATGAGACAATTGTTATTGATGATGATGATGACGAATTTGATGAGACGTCGACTTTAAATGCCACTGGAACGAAGTTACCATGTCCTTCCTGTCTCAATATGGTAGAAGAAATTGAGATGAATACACACTTGGATGAATGTCTGTCATGATTAACTATAATATTTATTTCCCATGATCTCAAATATTCATAAGTTATATAAGGGAATTTATGTGAAAACTACCCACCCAGGTATGAACGTAAAAGTAAGATTATCTATGAGTTTAAATATCTACAACTTCGAAGCCAGATTTGAACGTAATAGTAATATCTATGGGTCTAAATGTTTGAAACTATATCTATAGTACCAATTTATAATACATGCTGTATATCATTATAGTCCAGTCAAATAAGGTCTGAAATCAAAAAATGACATTAAACTTTGCATTTTTTATATTATGTAGTTCTAATGATACAAAAACGATGGGTAAAGGTTTTAGTGTCCGCAACCCCCGGCAAGGGTCGGAAAAAAAAATTACAAAAGGGTTTTTTCGCAATTACTAGAAAACGGTAAAGATTAGACAAAAAAGTTGTGATAAAAATTTGGCGAGCTTAATATTTTACATAAAAAAATTCAATGACTTTTTCCTCCGATCAAAATTTACTGAGTTAAGGAGGTTTTAAGTTCAAGAGATGATCGGAAATTTAAAAAAATGTAGGTAGTAGAAAATTAAGCGAAGTTTATATTTTTCTTTATAAATTGTGTTAAATAACTATCTTTAATTTTAGATATAACTATTTTTTTAATAATAATTTAAACCTTAAAATTGATATTTTTTTCCTCGCTCCATTGCAATTTAAACATTATTGTTAATAGGCTTGTTACTAAATTTCAAAAACTGCTTAATACTTTACCTTATTACGGATTTAAACTAAAAAAAAAAAAAAAAATATCGAACAATTATTATAAATGCAAAATCATTTTAAAATTTAAATTTAAATATACCTCGAAAACGCACAGGACTGTCATGGTGTCTTGAATGACGTCACGCCGTGCTAAGCAAACCGAAACTATATGAATTATGACAGCTGTTATGTTACTTTGATTAATTCGTTCGTAATTCGTGTCTATGAAGATGTCATATACAACAATGGCGTTTGCCCCGGCGTGACGTCATGCTTCCTGATTGGAGTTCACTGTCACGTAACTGAATGTCTATTGTTGCCGAATTTGTTTCCTAAAAATATCAATAATCCTTATTTCTTATAACAAATAATTTAGTTTTTTGTTATCAATATAACATGATCATTCACTAGAAACTACAGTCTATCCGATTCAGTCTTAGTGGACAAAAGCCTATTATATCTATAATAATCAAAGAAGTAGCATTAATATATATTTTTTAAATGAAGCGTTATTCATAATTTTTTGATTAATTAATAATTACAAATATTATTCTCATTTGAAAAAATTGTAATGGCTTTAATTTCGAGTTGATTCATTGTATATTTGTCCCCGGTTGTGACTTCTAGTTACCTTTTCAATTATCGGTGGCAGTGTTTTTAAAATAAAAGAACCTAAATGTTTCAGAATACAATGTTAATTGTACTCCATACATAAATACGATTTCATTAAATAATATCAATTATCAGATTAGTTTTACAAAATTGGGCAGCTTTCAATGAACATAATTTTAGACTTAGATTTCAATTCATTGATCAAGAAATAAGTGTTCCAAATATCTTCATCTGCTGGCTAAGATGTGTAGAATAGATAATTTAAAGACAGGAATAATTTGTTAAAAATATGATAATGTATTTTTTAAATGAATGTTGTCTATCATGTACATGTTATTTAATTATATGATATTATTATTGTGCATTTTATTATTATTATAGATATCTTTAATTACTAAAACTATTACATTGCTCATGGTTCGGCTTAAACTAAAGGAGCAATAAAACTGGGTTTGCGCTGCATCAGCGTTGAGCATACTTTGACAACTTTCGATGCAACTGCAGTGAAGTTTCAAAGCATTCATACTCAACGCTGAATTTTGCTGCGAAAACGGGGCCATGAAACATTCGCTTCAAGCGCCAATCGCTCCGCGATTCCATAAAACCACGAGATTTTGCTGCGAATTGTAGCAAAATTTAACGAATGTTCCGTGATCGTCCTATAAAGTTAACAATATGAAGATACTGCTTCTGCCTTTTATTAAAATAGATATAGCAAAAACAGCCAACCTACCGTCGTCAACGGCTTGAACAGCAGCCTCTCGTCTTCAGAGAGAGAGTCGAGGATCTTGTTGTAACCCTTCACCACGGCCAAAACGCTTTCGTACACGTAGAATACAGTCTTGCTTTTCATGTACACCTGGTAATCATGATACCAACACAAAAAGTTTCAATAATATTATACTATAAAGATTACGCTGGCCTACCTTCGAGGCAATAAAAGCAGTAAATGACAGTAAGAAACGTTATTGATAAATGATTATGGATTCGTAAAAAATAATACTTTTTTTTGTAATTTGCTATACAGTACGGCCACCACTAGTTCTCGAGAGAAGCTCCGCATCTGTGAGTAACTTCAGATGGAACCCAGTTAAGTTGCGTAGTGATCACTTATCATTACGTAAATTGCATGCTCGTTTGATTGTCTGATCTTGTAATAAAAATAGTCAATAATAAGGTGAAGTCAACACTTTTTGGGCAATAGTATTAAACCGCGTTTCTCTTAACGACTAAGTGCGACAGAACACGATAGATGGCTTCCCATTTCTTTTATTGCCCCACAGCTACGGCGTTCGTAATATGTTATAAATACCTATGCTAGCCTTGTAGACATTTTAGTGTCTTGATGGAAGCGGAGAAAAAATAGATTTATATATAAGTCGCTAAAGCTCATCATAAATGATAAAGAAAAAATATGTCAACCTGATACGCGTGAAGTGGTATCTCTAGACCGAGATTTTCCCAATGGCTTGCTTCTTTGCAGAGCTCCAAAATGTTGCTGATAGGACAAAAAACATAATGAATGATACTTCTCAAAAATTTTAAGATTAACTTCAGTCAATGCATACTTTTATCATTATTTAACATACATGTATATCATATACCTACATGTATATCATTGTATCGGGAGTTTTGTTTTTTGGAGATTTCTTAATCATAGTTTTTTTTCGGCAGCAATAAAGCCCCGTTAAATTTTTATCTCTTTTTGTTTATTGATCTTTAGAAAGGATGAACCGATTTTAACAGGGACTTCACCAGAATTATTTTTATGGCACTGGCTATGCGTAATAGCGCACGATGCGAATACAACAGAGAAATTGTGTTCAAATTTTGTGTAGTTAAGGCGTGCGTCTCCAAGACGTAACATTTATGTTAGTATTTTTATTTATAGCACGAAATCGTCACAATTTAAATCGTTAGATGATAAACAACGTTATTAGAAGTAGTTTAAAGTATTCAACTTAATTTATAATTTTAAGTTCGGTCCCTTTCGTTCTCACTATTCCGTACCTAAAATTCGAAAAATACTACAAGAAATACAGATTGCTGTAAGAGGGGCATGACTTAAAACTTGTCGACTTACACATCAATATTACACTCCAAGAGGCCGGGATTCTCAGCGCTCTTCCTCATCAGAGTTTTATTCAAACCAGCTCCACACTTCTCGTCTAAATTGTGCTGTAAACAGTCTCTTTGTAATTCATAACTTTAACAAACCTTAATTTTTGTAATACTAGGAACGAATAAGATAAAAACCAAAAGGCTAAAGATTCTAGTAAAAAAGTAGTTATATCATGAAATATGTATTATAGCGCGTTTACAATTAGGTCGTTTATCGTATGCGTCGCCCGCATTCGGTTTAATCGAACTCTTAAACCGAACTCGCTTGTTTACATTAGAACGGTCACCGAACGCATCGCCTGCATTTGATTACGGCTAACCGTAATAAGTTTTACGTTAGGTTAATAAATAAGGCGATGGAATCGCTGTTTGCATTGGTTAAATGTTAGAAATGGGTGTGCGAATAATTCGAACCTACGAATTATTCGTTCCGAATCAAATATTAACATTCGATACGGAACTTTCGATGAGTTTCGAATAGTTCGATTTTTTTAGAGTTAGTCACGAACTATCTTATAATTGGCAAATTTTCGACTGTTTTTTCGTTATAAAATGAATCAGTGGAATTTTTTTTTTTAGCTATTGTGTAGTTGCTGTTGGCCCTACTGGCCTTTACAGCTTAACCGGGTTTTATGGCGAGCCTTAAGCTCAAGCCGGGACAAGAAAACTGGACTGGAAGGGAGGGATGGCTTTGGTCCCCGTTGCCGGAGTCCTGGCCTTCCGCCTCTGGTTTAAAGGGATTGCGGCTGACCCAAGGGCACCTCCTGTGAGGTACGGACCTCGGCTTAGGTCAGTTTACGGACCTCGGCTTAGGTCAGTTAGTGGAATTTTACTGATTCAACCAGTAAATATACTCACGCGCTTGCGCGTAGATATTCTATTCACTGAATCGATTTCTATAGTGAAAGAGAATTCCACTGATGGACCAGTGAAATTTAAATTGGAAAAAATAGAAAATCCAGCGATATTTCAATAATTTGCGAGTTCGAATTATTCTAAACTTTCCGAATTATTATATTTTTTTAGAATTATTCGATATTAGATGTATTTCGGATAATTCGAAAGTTCCAAGTAGTCGATTCAAATTTCGAATCGAATCGAATATCGTTCGAATATTTATATTCGATTCAATTTGAACGATATTCGCACACCCCTAATGTTAGATACAAAATCTTACCGTCCAAGATATAAAC
>MOOZ01000714.1:470174-482588 GCA_002930495.1 Cecropterus lyciades | reverse complement strand
CGACGCCGCGTGCCGCGCCACGTGCCCGCCCACCACGTTCAGGGAGACCACGAGCGCCTTGTGCGAGTCCAGGTCTAGCAGGAACTCGCGGTGGTCCTGCGGGAAAGTGTCTCATGATGTAGTACGAGTTTCATCGCGTCGTTCGATATTTTAGTTTCACCCCAACTCCAGGTTTTTCAATAGGTTTTTCAACATTTAGATGGTTACCCCACCTAAATGTTGATAAACCTCAAGATAACGACATTCAAAATTTTGTTGGTACACAGGTGGTGAGACACATATACATGGAACAGCCTTACCATGTATATGTGTCTCATTCATACGATCATTTATGGACTCGTAAGCAAATTCCACAGTTGAAATTAGTAATTTATACTTTAAAATTTGTAAACTTTAAAAGCTGAAATTATGTAATTAAAAATATCTATCCATTTATGTAACATCATATTTAAATGAATGTGACCAAATAAATTTTCCTGAATGAGCGATATGTTTATATTTTATTATAATATTTCAAGATTGACTTATATCACCCTAATGAATGATATGATTTTATTCTATCATAGTTGTTCAAGAATGAATGATACTATCCGAATGAACAATATGATTTGATTTTTTTTTGAAGTATACCTGTATAGCATCTTCAAGAGCGTCGTATTGCTCGGGGGGATCGGTCCTGGCCTCGTCCGTGGCCTCCGCGAACTGCAGCCACTGCTCCAGCCGCCAGAGGTCGTTGTCGAGCTGCTTCCAGTTGCGTTCCGAACACAGCGGGCACGTCACGCGGCCCGACTCGCTAGGGGAGCGCAATGTGCCTGGTTAGCCTTAGTTTTATTATACTTTAGGCCAAAGTTTCTTAAACTTATGTCAATTATATTGTAGACGTTTTTTAACAGTTTACCCAAGAGTCAGCGACAATTTCTAAGGATTTTACATTTAGGTACATCATTTAAATTTACTCGACGTTCATTTCGTGCCTTTTGTCCTCTAAAATGTTTAACTTTATTTTATTCATAGCTTCAGTACTTCACCGCCCTTTGTAGACATCTAACGACCACGATGGTGCACCATCAGTGCCATAGACTTATACATGTATGTTGGTACAATAACCAAATCCATAGATACTATATCTCACATCACCCTATTCCTGGAGCCTGTTTGTACTTTGATACCATAACATTATTGTTTTTTCATTATAAAGACATCTAGCTGATAATACAAACAAAAGCGTATAATCAGTACGAGAGCGAGTCTAACTACTCTTATTTCTTCGATTAAATAACTTTACACCAGATCAAGAAACCCATCTGCGCTCCAAACTTAGATGACTCAAAGATATGGTTTAAAAGTATATAAGTTCACTATATTATAATTAATTACTTTTAGTTATACGAATTTATATATTATTGTGAACAAAAAAAATAGAAGATACTACAGATTTTGTTTTTTAAATAGTTTTAAAATATATCGATAGAAATATATTACTATTAAGATTGTTTATTGTGTATTTATTGGGAGATTATATAGTTAAAACAGATTGGTAGAAGCAAAATTAACAAATTACATAAAATATTTCATTAAGATTAGAATTAAATAAAAATAATCGTTTATTATTCCATAGAGTGATTAGCAATCCCATAAAATACACAAATATTTTACATACAAAATCATAATAAATAAATGCCGATATTCATAGTAGGTAATAATCACTAATAGTGTAACTCATTGAGGTGCGAGATTTGAGGAGAAACATAAATTTTAGTGTTTAAATGCATTCCACTACGTCTACACTACATGCATGCATGTACCTGCTACAAATATCCAAGCATTGTATTAAATCGATATTTCGGGGTTCATACCATTTGTCATTTTATTTTTTTTATATTTTTATTTTGTAGGTACATTAGTATGGAAATATACTAGAAGTCTCTATAATTAGATATCGTGTTGATATCGATATTGTAATTATTTTTGTCTATCTGTTTATTGATTAATTTGTATAATTTGGATTTTCGTAGAATAATTTATCATAACACTTCGTATTGAGTATTGTATTTACTTAAGTCAATTTTAAAATATTATTCTTCAGCATATCCCAAATTGTTTTATATGATAAAATGTTATTTCATATTATATTATTAAAAAAAGTATATGTCGTGAATATATCGGTAACATTAGATTAATGACTGTATGACACATGTTTGCTGGCAGTTAAACAAAACATAACAATATGTATATAAAGAAAAACAAAAAAAAAGAAGTGATAAAATAGTGCTAATCACATGCGGTTTCCAAACTACTGCGTTTATTGCACGTGCAAACATCATGCCTCATAGTTTGCACGAGCAGTAAATTCGTGTTTTCGAATGACAATTGGTACAAACAAACCCTTGCGCACACAACGTCGACTACAGCGTTAACTAACAGTTTTATTTTCATTAATATAATTATATATTAGAAAGCGATACTCACTGTTCGCACGTGAGAGCGTACGAGGCCGAGTGGGGTAACCTAGGGAAGGAAAACGCATCGGTTTAATACTGCATGCCTGGTTAACTAAGCTTGTTAAACACTCTTTACTGTCTTCTACGCTCTTCTTGATATGTCTATATGATTTTATATCATTAATTCATAGATAAACGACATAATATTATACTAATATTTCGCAGAGTACGGGAACGTAATAATTTTATCGCGATTGACAAAATTTTAGTCATATTTTTTACAGCACAAAAACTAATAAGTGTTTTGTTATTATCAACTATTACATTTTAAGGAATAATTTATTTGACTAAATCACAAAAAATATAATATTCTACATTTATATCATAATGGAAGGAGGGAAGGTAACTAAAAGTTTAACTCATTACTAAATTAACTTACAGTTTTTAACTATCCACAAACTACAGCGAACAGTGTTTATATTATATTGCGTTATAACTCCACAATTATTTACACAATATTTTACAAGAGGTGTTTTTCAAAAACATTTACCGTCAACGTGTACAAAACAAGTGAAATAATAAACTGTTAATATTTAGTAACAATCGTGTTCCAAGGTGCTGTTGGGACAGTGGTCGTCAAAGTTTGCGTAACACTCTCATATAAAGCCCCATCACCAGATGCAAAAGTGCTAGTGCCGCTACATAGAGAAATAATTGTTAAAAAAAATATTCGGCCAACTTCTCCAAATTCATTGGCCCATAGTGTCAAACATTTGGAAATTCTGTGTCGTAACATTGGCTGACGTGAGAAAGTCGTGAAACTAGACATACACACGATAGCAAAATAAACTTTTGCAAATACAATCGAAAGACTCACCTCAAGTTGTTAATCTGCAATTCCCGTTTCTTGGCCTGTGTTAACAGGTCCTCGTATCTCAAGGAGAGTGATTCCACTTCCTTCATCATCGCCTCCTCCTCCGTGGCATCGCATTCAGTCAGAAGGAGTTCGGACAGATGTTTGGCCAACTCCAATGTTTGTCCAGGCTTCGCACCAGCCTTGGCGATCTCTTTCGCGGCGGTGGCTAATTCCTCTCCAGAAGCGTTTTCCTTGATTTCTGTGAGTAATGCTGTTCTGAGGATTTCTAGAGACTCTGAAGCTTCTTTAACAGCCGTTTCTAGTTCAGCGCGGTATGTCTCTTTGGATGTTAGTGTGTCTACTTGTAAGGCTGCATCTGTTTCCCATTTCAAGGTGTCGACCTAAAATTTGATGGTATAAAACGCTTAAATAGCAAGAATGATTTAAGTATATAAGTGTAAATAGTACGTCAAATAATTCTCTTATTTGTTAGGTATTTTATATGTACTGTAGCGACCACGAAATATTAAAAAAGAAGCAATATTTTTATAAGGATTTAAAATTCAGCCCTTTGAAAAACAAATATATATTGAGTTTTGTCGCTTCTCTCTATCATCTCCCTCACCTGCACAGCGGTATCCACATCGCCGACGACGTCAGCGCGGGCGATGTCCAACCGTGCAGACACGTCCGCGTACAGCGTGCGATACTCCGCCACCATGTCGGCGACGCCCGCTTCGTCGCCCACCACCGCGGCCAAGCGATCAGCCTCTTTGACTAGCGCTTCGCATTCGCGGAGCTCTTCTTCTACGCCCTGAGGGAAATAATTGATGTTTTGTGATTATGATTGTGAGTGGGACAATAATGGGTTAGGTTGACGACGAGTTTCCAAAAATGTAATATAAAAATTGTGATATGATATTCATACAGGTTTAAGATACATTAGGTTGACCTATTTATTTAACTTTTAAATGTTTTATTTTTGAAAAAAAAACAACGCTAAATTTACAATAATTGAAATAGTGGAATTCAATGAATGATACTTGTAAAGTCAAGTACACTCACGTCCAACTCCTTGAGCGTGGCTGCCTTATCCATTGGTGCCGGAGCGAGGTGCAGCGCACGCGTGAGCCGCACGTCCGTCTCCGCGAGCGCCACGACCGCGCGGCCGTGCGCCGCCAGCAGCCGGGCGCGTGCGTCGTGCGCCGCGCCCAGCACGCGTGCGCGCAGGCGACCCACACGCGTGACGGCGGAACGCATGCGTGCGTTCGTCTCAGCACCCGCGCCGCGTAGCTCCAACCCACGCGCCGCTGCTGCGCGCCCGTACGCTTCTTCTAACTTCCGTACGTCGCCGTCCAAGGCATCCAAGTCGCGTAATACCGCTTCGGACACGCTCGCGTCCTCGCCCTCGCCGCGCTGCTTCCGCGCTTCGATTCTCTCCACTCGCTTCTCGATCGCGTCGAGTTTCTTCTCCACCTTGGGTAACAACGAGACGGCAAGCTCAGCGGATTTGCGGACCTCTTTCAGCGCGGTCTTACGCTGCTCGGACATCTCGCAGATATTCTTCCATTTCTTCTCGACGATGTCCACGCCGGTATGTAAGTTTCTCAAATCAAAGTTGCCCTTGCGGACGTCCGGATCGTTGAACACAAGCTCGCACAGGTTTAGCGTTTCGCCGACTGCACCGCTCTCGTCCTCTATGCTCTTGTGTATTTCGTCGCGCTCTTGGAATTTCTCGTCGACCGCTTTGGTTGTAAACTGTTCGAGGACTATCGAGGCAGATAACTTAGTTTCTATGGTATGTAACTTCAGTCTGATTTCTGTTAACCGTTCTTCGAGCTGTGATATTGTTTCGAGCAGTTCGTTGATCTTGGCGATTCGACTTGTACCCGTCTCTTGAACTCTGTTCCACCGTTCCTGTATGTCCTTCAGTTGTTTTGATGTATTTTTACTATACGACTTCTCATCTTTCTTAGACAGATCTATAAGTACGCTTCCGGTTTCAGAAAGCCATTCAAATTCACGCTTTTTCATGGCGGTTTCTGCTTGTATGTCGGAATTTATCCTTCGAATCAAATCTTGGGGATCCAATGCTCCAATATCACTGCTTGAACCGGATGCTTCAAGACGTGATTCTATAGTGGTTATCCATTCTGTGAACCTAGTTAATCTGGATTCAAAAATTGTGTATATCTCTAGTCGCTCTTGTAGTCTGTGGATGATCGTAGAAAGTTGATGTTCCAAATCAGCTCTTTGTTGCCGTAATTGCCATACTTTCTGACTTACTATTCTAATATCCTGGGGGCTAAGACACTCCTTTAGTTGTTCTTGGATGACACTTAGAGCCTCTATTTGGGTTTCAGTCTTGTCAATTTTCACTCTGAGTTCTGTATATTTATCAATCGCCTTCTTCAGTTGTGGCCTTGAAAGGCGAGACTCGTCAGTGTATGGCATGATTTCATTATGTGTCTTAGAATAAAGTGTATGGAGATCTTCCGTTAAGGTTTCGTATTCATCTATAAGGCCAAATATTCGAGTAAGGAAGTCACGCCACGTGTCCAGACTTGCCTGCAGGTTATCGACTCTCTTTACGATTCCAGCATATTCCATTCTCACTGATGCTCCATAGGCATCCTCCGTGAACTCCAGCACCTTCTTGAGATTACCAAGTAGTTTTTCCGTTTGAACTCTACCTTCCGGAATTTTATCCGAGAGATTCTGTATTTGATTTAGTGTCTTGTTTATCCTCTTCATATGAACATACCGAAGTTGCAGCTTCTCTTTCTCCCGCTCTGTTTCCTTGAGCCACCTAAGTAGCTCAGTGAATATTTCTCTATAATCATCCCACGCTGAAATTCGCGTGCAAACTTCTTCATGCCTCTCCACAATCCTGGCGAGCGTTTCGTTGTGAAGATTCGTGAGGGTGTCGAATTTGTCAGCCAAATCTCTATTCGTCATTTCTCTGTTCTCATTTATAAGTACAGACCTTTGTGATGCCAAGAGATTCCTGTGTACCCGACATAGCCGTCGATGTTCTGTTAAGTTCTCGTAGTCGGCAGGAACCGAGCCCGATAGGAATGATTGAAGATCTAGTAAGTACTCGTGCCACAACTTCAGAGCCGTCGCCGCGTCTCCTGATCTGACTAGAGCAGTGGATAATCTGTGATAGTGGAGGAATGTGTCTCTGAACATCGCCTGCCATAGCTCTAAGATTCTGACGATGCTGTGTTCGTCTGAAACGTATCTATCGATGTCTGGAAGCTGGGACTTAGCGGGAGCAATATCGGCTTCACTCTTTCCTAATGCAATCAAGTTTTCGCGAAGTGCTATTAGCTTGTCCTCGACTATTTCTCCATCTTCGTGAACCGGGGTGAGATCCTGTAAAAATATGGGTATAGTTTATGTACAGTAAGATAATTCGGTTCCAAGTATGGAATCCGCAGCGATTGAACGCACGATACCATTTCGGAAGTAAATACGTGACTCGGTATTAAATAAAACAGTTACTGGTACCGTTACGATCTGATAAGGTATTCAAAAAGGAACGAATTGATCGATGTGTATATTATATGTACGTCCTTGGAGGAAGGATTATACAAAAACTATCAAATAGTTCCCTTGGGCACCGCAATTAACTCATTACTTGAAATTTATTTTAAGATGTATATTTGATGAAGATCACGTGTAACATTGTGCATACACGGTAAGCTTCGAAACAGCTCAAGCAATTGCAATGAAATCTTATAAGTGTGTTTGATTGGTTCTATCTTGCGAGATGGGATACTTTTAGATCAGATAGGTGGTTCTATTCCTTAGGTTTAATTTTTTTTTTGTGACAAGACAGATACTACTCTGTAATATTTTATAAAAAATTCGAACATGACCTACTAAAAAAATATCCAAAACCTTTTTTCTATTGGTCATTGTATACTTGACATCGTAATTTGACATCAATTTACGAATTTCATTAGTAGCTACCAACCTGTCTCATATCGCAGAACAGCTCCTTAGCGTGCTGCGCCTTGGCCCTCGCGAGTTGCCTGGCCTCGCCCAGGTCCGCCAGCGCCTGGACCGCGCCGGCCACGAGCTGCAGCCGCCTGGCCAGTGCGTCTGCGTCCGCCTGCAATGCCCGGGAGCCAGTCTCCGCGGCCACACGGGCCGCGAGAGAGCGGAGCTCCGCGACACGCGCTTCTTGTTCTAGACATGCCTGTGGACAAATAATAGGTTATTAGACACACATTTTTAAAAGACAAATAATTGGTTATTAAACAAATTATTATCCCTTGCCGACACGCGTGTCGGAGCGGTTAACACACCTGACATGCAGTGGGGTTCTGGTTTTCCCAGCCAGACAAATATCGTAATAAATTTAGATTTTTGTTCCCGGTCGGGTAGTATCTTTGATTATCTTTTAAATTAAATAAAAATTCAATACATTCGTACCTAATGAAAAAAGAGACAAAAAATTGCCCTACATTATCCCTTTTATCTAATAATTTCCGTTACGTCAGAGTCAGAAGGTCGTGAAGTTTACTAAGACGTAAATATTTAATAATATTTCTATTTGTTGCCCTCCTGACACACAACGGGACCCAAATAATCATCGTAAACTCAGTCATACGTCAAATACAGGTTATTCAAATACTTGAGGCGCCATTGAGTTATATCTGACACGAATTTTAGTTCAAGGGCTGGTTGCGCAATTGTTTATACGATTCTTGATATTTTGACGTAAAGCACTATATTTTCCTTCCGCATAACTTTGGTAAAATTCCATTAGTTTAATTTGTTACCATGTGACCATCTCTGTAAGCTTTGAAAATTGATGTATCTGTGTATAATTTCAAAAGAATATAATTTTCTAAACTAAAAATAATTAAAAAATAAGAGCCTATTTTATCTACGTCTAAGTCAATGTTGTACCTATCCACTATTTTGGAAACGAGTTGAATAAATTTTGATGGGACGCAAATAATAATAATAAAACAAGATTACCGGGAAAGACAAGGGAATAATAGATTAACTAATAAAATATCGAAAAATCAAAAAAATGACAAATAATATAATGTTTTTTTTTTCGACATCGGGGTAGCAGCTCTTTGCAGCGCCAAGGACGGCCACCGGGGGGGTTTTAGTTCGGTAAAAGTCCCACATAACCTGGCGTCGCTCCCACGGCGTTAAGTTCTTTTTGAAGGTTTTCTCCTCGAGAACAAAAAAAAGCTAATTACTCTGACAACAACCAGCAAGAAGTGCCGAAATTCATACAACAGGCTTTCATTTCTACATTACTTAGGGATAAAAAGTTATTTCAGCCACGTGACACATCGTTGGGACATTTATTTTTATATCTCAACACATAAACTTATTCTCGGAACGTGACAAGTTCATTAGATCATTGCAATATTTTCAGCTTCATGAAGCTTCAGGGCACATTCGCGTGACGCTCGAGACACGTGCGAACAGTGTTATCGGAAATGCCATTATGGTCACCACATCCGTTAGTTTATTATTTGTTAAATGTATCCTGGTATCCTGTTTAATTAATATTATATTTCATACGAGGTAAAATAAATAATTTAATTACTAGCCATGGCAATGAAAAACATTAAAACAGACATAATAGGTAAAATATTATATACCTACAGTACAAGTATGTATAGGTATTTATCTTAATTCTTACTAAAAATGCAAAAGTTTGTGAAGATGTATGTGTTTGTTACTCTTTAACGCGAAACCTACTGGTCGGATGTCGCTAAAATTTGGCATAAATTATGATTTAGATTAACACATTGGATACTCATTATCGTGTAAACATGAACGAAGCGGGCGGAGCCGTGGGAATAAGCTAGTATAGTATATTTATGCTACTCTTAAATTTCCAACACCAGATATATTCCTTTATTCGCCCTTTAATCTACCTTTTCCCCTCATTATATTTTTTCGACCACAAGTAGCTTACCATCAATAAAAGGCTTACCAATAATCTCAATATCACAAGATAACGTATGTTGCGAGGCACGCCTAATGTTCCTATTAACGAAGGAAGCTCTCTCTTAATTTCCCACATTAGGATATCTCAATGGCTGTGCAGTTGTATCGGAAATAGCGGACGTCTGCCGTCTCTGGTTTGTTTCTCGCGCGATCCCATTACGCGTATCGATATTGATTGCACATGTTCGACGAATTTATTGCAGTGATATTTACGGACGCAATTTATGTATTCATTTTATTCAGCGGTTTATATTTCTTATCTAGTAACCTGGCAGTATATAATAATATAATACATATAATATTGGTAATATAAACACTGATGGCTTACAGCGGGATTAGAAGTACTCGGCGAAGTTTTCAACGAACTCCAATCGTACATGTGATTATATTAACAAAAAAAAAATACAATAGATAAGACAAGTCAAAAATGTTCTAATTGATTCATAAAGATACCTGGTATTAGATAAAAAGCACTAATTGGCCAGGTTATTTCGAATTTCGACATAGTCTTCGATTTTATTCCTTTGTAATTTGAAAGTTAACTTAGATACCTATAAGCACCCCAAAATACGCCAGATGGCATATCTGACACTACAATTGAAGTTTCAATGAACTTTGTACAGTCAGAAGTCAGATCGCATACTTTATGACGTGTCGTTGAGTTTTCATCGCTTGAATCCGTTAGGCAAACATTTGTGGTGGTGACTGTAAAGGCAAGCGTAGCTATCCGTCAGTCCGATTAGTGAGTAAGTGAAACGAAACAAAACAGATTTTAAATTTAAATGAATATTACCTTCCTTTTTCACCTTTAAGGTAAACCCATAACTAGGCATAGTACAAATGATAACATATTGCAGTCTGAAGAATATTTATTCATGTTGGTAGGTTTTTTTTTCTTTTTTTTTAGTATGGAAGTAGCAAACGAGCATGCAGCCCACCTGATCGTAAGTGGCTACTACCGCCCATAGATATCTGTAATCAATCCTAGGCAAGATCAAAGTCTCACCCAAGGTTAGCCATAGATGCGTTGCTACCCCTGAGGACTAAGATGGAATGCCTCAGAAAAGTATGTCTCCTTTACCACACCCTTCAGACCAGAACACAACAGCGCATAACACTGCAGTTAATAGGCAGAAATAGGTGTGGCGGTGGTGCTTCCGTAGTCGAACCACAAAGACTTCTACCATCTTGATCATTCCGCAAGTACCAACGCAAATTACTCGCAAAAATAACCGATGCATAAAGTACTTAACAAATTGAAATATTAATACACTTTAATCAAACTATATATCTTCATGTAGTACCTACTTACATTAAGTTATCAAAGCAAAGCTTTAATATAATAACTTCACTATAAAACAGTTATAATTAAGTATTGCATCATAACTTACCTAACAATTACGTTAACTATTTATGATTCTGACATCACTTATAGCAAATGTAAATAGACCAGGAGGATAAATGGTAATACCTACTTATACAGATACAGAGCAGATATTAATTATATATATCAATACTAATACATAAATATGATATGGTGTGTTTGTTTGTTACTCAATCACGCAAGAACCAATAGTAGGATAAACATAGATGGCGACAATTTTTATGTCGGTAGGTACATCACCTAGTATTTTATAAGATTAATTTAGCAATCGAGCATGCAGGCCTGATAGTAATAGGTCATAGCCAACCATGAACTCCTGTAATCAACTCCATATAGAACAGTTGCCACTAGTGATGTAAGATACTCAGTCTTTCAAGTCCTATTGAAAAGACTCGCCTAATTCCATCGACTAGTATTTTAAGTCTTGAATCACAAGACTAAAGACTAAGTCGTCAAATGAGTCCTTATCTTAGGACCGAGTCCTTATATGAGAATTAAAGACGTAACTAACTTTCTTTACTCACAAAATACCATTCCTGAGGACAACAATGGTAGCCTCATATGTCTGTCACCGGCATCCCCGGCGTACCACCGAAACGCTATATACGCAGAATACCCTAACACTGGACGCTCGGACTCAGTGGTTAAGTGGTTTCCTCAGGAAAAGGAACGCATCTGTACTTGGCTTTAGATAGAAACCCTTCTCTAAATAAAGCCCATCAAGGATGCGTTGAAATGTTTACAGATGTTCATGCATTAATTCAATCTGATAAAAAAAACTAAATAGATCATCCAACATGGGATTGACTGTAAGTACGTTTAAGCTCAAGCACTGGGTATTATAGGTTCGGAAGGATGGTAATGATTTTGATCTCCACCCCTCAGCATAGTAAAAAAAAATCTTAAACAGCCTTGTTTTTTGGCGTCAAATGTCTTAGTTCATTTATTTCGGACCCTCTTAAGCATAGGTTGAGAATTTCAGGGACTATCCGACCTTTCTGTCGTCGACCGTCGCTGTCAAAGCTATATGGTGGTACGTACTTTAATTACTTAACTGAGAATTAACATAACATAATTGTTCAAGATATACCTACGTGTACGTTCCAGGTGGTAGAACCAGTGTAGTTCGACCGGGCAGGTACCACGGTCACACCTATTTCTAGCGTGAAGCAGTTTTTGCGTTTCGGTGGAAGACTGTGGTTTGCGGCTCAATTATATATGAGATGACCATCTTAGTCCTCGGGAGTGGCAACGCATCTGCGATCGACTTCAGATAGAACCCCTGTCCTGTATGAAGTTTCCTACAGATGTCCATTGGCGGCAGTAACCACTTACCGTCAGGTGGACTGCATGCTCGTTTGCTACTTCATTTTTATCACAAACGTGTGAGCAAAAGAGCATTTAATGTGATGTATGTGTAGGCATTATGAGCAGGTCCCCTGTAGCCGGGGAGTAGAATACGGCTACGGTATCCCCTGCCTGTCGTAAGAGGCGACTAAAAGGGGGCTTCCGGGGTTGCGGGCGGCTAGAGTGGGAGCTCGAACCGCCCAGCCAGCAACCCCGAGAAGAACGGCGACATGTGTGGCTGCATGTCGTCGCAGACACCAGAATGTGCAGGGGGACAGGTGTACGTCCCCCAAGTGATGAGCCCGTGAGGGTCGCCGCGCTAGGGGGCACCGGTGCGTTCCACAGGAGATCCCGGAGTCCCCTGCAAGCGCTGAGGAAGGCCACCGAGGGGGTTT
>MOOZ01000714.1:435906-450816 GCA_002930495.1 Cecropterus lyciades | reverse complement strand
TTGCTGGGCCCTCTCAGGATAAGATAGTTTTAGACAATAGTCCATCACGCTTGCCAAGTGTGAATTGGTTGACTTTACGCACCTTAAGTTTATTTTTAACTCACAGGCACATAGCGTGTAGGTATTTGGCCTGGATGTGGAACCTCGGACCGTCGATTAAGAGGCTGAGGCTAACCATTAAGCTAACACTACTCTTATTTGCTTGTAAACTAGGTAATTTTAGAAAAGGTTTATTTCCACCCACTTCAAGTTTCTCCGTGGCCTTTAGTAGCCGATCGTAGTCGACCTGGCCTTGCACGGTGAGCAGCTCCACCATGTAGTCAGCCTCTCGCACGGCGCCCTGCACCAACTCCAGCTGCCTCTCGAAGCGACGCCACAGCTGAAGACGAGCGCGGAGCCGCGCGCACAGCTCGTTACAGGCCGTCTCGAGCTCCGCGTGACTCTCCTGATGGGTGTAGAGTCTTGTGAGTTGTTTACGGGTGATAGTGTAAGAAAAAAAATTTTGCAACTGACAATTTGTAAGTGGAACTTATGTAGAGGGTACAAATTAAAGATTTATATTTCGTTTCATATAATATTGTTCAAGTTTTATTTGCTAAAAACTAAATCATCGTTCGTAAAATAAAAATGCGTTTTGAAATGATTTATTTATAGTTCCATACATTAGAATTCATTGTGTGCATGCACTAAACACGAAATGCTTTACACCAAACAAACTCTGAACAGACATATCAATTCATTATTTCAGTACCGTAAGTGGACGGGAATCGAAGTATAGCAGAAAGAGACAAAAAATCTTTATAAAAATGTTTTGTGTTTAAAATTTTATACACGTATTTATAACGAATATAATACTACTTCTTTGTATTTAATATATTAAATTCTATAATTTTAACTATATTTGGGAGAAAACTCACCTGCAAAGCAGAGATGTCCTTCTCAACGCCCGTAGGAGAGACGCAGACACGCAGACTTATGGGTAGTGTGTGCAGTGCTTGTCTCAGAGCGAGGATGTCACGCCACTGCGACGCCAAGTCTTCCAGCAGCCTATTGCAGGTCTCCGCGGCGCGCTCCACCACGTCGCTGCCCAGTCGCTCAGCTGCCTCACATTCTTCCAATGTCAACCGAGCACGGCGTTGGCTCTTTTGACAGCGCACTATGCCGGCCTGCACTTGCACAATCTTCTCCTTTAACAGCAGACTGCGTTCGAGTTCCTCTGCCATTAAATCATTTAATATACCCGACTGCGTTAAAAGTGCTCCCAGGCGATCGGACTCCGCGGTGGGCAACAAGCTAAGACGGCCGAGCTCGTTTTGTATCCTGTCTATCCGACCGGTCATCACTTGTAGTCTTTCAATATAAAGATTGAGCTCATCTTCATTTTTGATTACTCCTTTCAGACCGTCCAGTGCGGCACGAAGTTCTCTCAATTCCTCTTCGAGTATGTTTAATTTTTCTCCCGAAGACACGTCGCGGTCCGAAATGTTTTGAATCGCCGTGGAGTGTATGTTGCCAATACGGTCGGACAAGTCGCGCCATTTGTCTTCAATTTTAGAGAAGAATTGTCGCTGAACCATTTCATCTGATATGGGTAGGATTTCTAGTGCTTTCTCAAATTGTACACCAGACTCATTCTTTAAGTTGTTGTGCATCTCATGTTGCGCTTTTAACTCCCAAAAGCGTCTCAAATTACTTGTGGTCGTGATGTTTTCGGGTGTGATATGTTCTAATTCCCTCTTCGCTAGCTTCATCCAACCCTCAATTCTGTCAATTATAAGGTCGTATGTTATCCAGTTTTCTCTAAACGCTGTAAGACGAGTCAGTCTTGAGTCTATATCGTCCTGAAGCTTCAATAACGTGTCAAGAGCTTTAGAACACTCTGCTTCAAGACCTGTACATACTATAAGGTTTTGTAGGCCTTCTGTAATGGACAATAACCGAAGCATTTTGGCGTAGTGATGTGAAACATCGAGACTTATTGATTGATACAGATTAATGTACTGCTCGTGATCCATAGATGTTACGTTTGTTAGATCGGGAATCCTTTGTTGGGCAACGCTCAGCCATTGTTGTTCTTCTCTCATGCCATTATCTAGCACGCCCCATCTGGATGCAGCCAGTGTCATTTGTTGCGCTCGACCAGCGGCTCTGTCTATGATCGTTGTAGCTCTGTCATGGAGCGAAGTATGGAGAGCAGAATATTGTGCTCTTGTCTCATAGTCTAAGTTATCTTCCAAAGACTCTAGGATTGCTCTGCAGTGGCTTAAGTTTACAAAGAATTTCCTATGTTTTTGTATTTCCTCGTGTAGGTGGTCTAAATTAGATACAATGATCTTTCCATCTAATAGTGCTTCAGCCACCTCAGTAATCTGCCCGAAATCTTGTAGCGTTTGTTCATATTCTTCAGCCAATGAACTTAGTTGCATAACGCGATCCCTTTCGAGATTAATAGAGCGCTCGATTTGCTTAGTATCATCATCGCTCATAAATAAGTTTTTGGGGCATTCTTTCTTAGGATTGGACTCAACAAGAATTCTATATCTTCTAAACAATTTCTTTACGGTGTCGGAATGATCAGCATTATCAGACTCGAGTTTATCGAGTGCATCGAGCTTTTGATGAGCCGGCATTTCTGTTAGAATTAAATCATCTACTGCGTTTTTCACCTTTTCTATCGTATGGTATAATTTCTTGACATCTTCCATAAATTTCATCCAGTCCGACTCTACTTCCTTTACTTTTACTGAGCTTTGAGTACTCAAAGTATTAACTGCGGTCACTTGCCGCGTTAACGTCTCAATCAAAGTAATAACCTCTTCGTTCACTTCAGTGACATAAACAATCTCTTTTAGATTCTGAACGTAGCTTTCCAATGCTTTGAGCTTCATTGTTTCGTCTATTGGCTTACCGCCTGAAACAACATCTCGTTGAATTTTGTACTGAATTTCTTCCAACCATATAGAAATTGTCTCAATGACTATAATGATACTCTTTTCAACTTGCTGGGGATCGTTATTTGCAAGAGCATTCTTAACTTCATCCAATTCTTTATTGACGACAAGATCGTATGATTTTTCTACAGAAGGTTCTATAAGGGCTACAGTCATGGTATCATCTGGCCTAACCTTTGGAACCTCTGAAATGGATTGAGTCCGTTTTTCAAGGGTGTCGATTAATTTAGCTTTGCCCGTTTTAGTAACAATTGTTTTGCTTGGCGATGGTGACTTAGATTTAGATCTCTGGACTACATCAGAATATGTGGGTTTATGTGGAGCGGCTACTTTGTCTTGTCTTGTAGGCAGGACAGGGCTGGTCAAGTGAGAAATACCTTCATCTATTGAGGATGTGTCCTTACTAGATAAATCCTCACTTGTCGGCGTTACTGAAATAGACCACTCAGCATTGATAGGATCCGAAAGACTGCCTGGGGATTGTAAGGGCGATTCTGCCTTTTTCTTGTGTTTCCTTTTCTTTTGCTTGTGCTTCTCTCCCAATATGGACTGCGGTGACTCTTGTGCCTGACGTTCCATATCGATGAAATCTGTTGTAGCTTGTGGAATGGAAATTTGAGCACGCAAATGTACTTCGTAAGGCTCGTCTATAGATGTAGATATTGAGTCTTCCGAATAAACCCTGGGAGATGTTTGTTGGGTGTTATCAATAGTAGATACAAGTTGTTTAGTAGTACTAGGTTCGGGAGTAAAGACTGTTTCTTCTAAATATACTCTTGGTGAAGTCTGCTGCGATCCATCCATAGTAATAATATCTCGTTGTGTGATTTCTACTGCAGGCGCTGGTGCTGGCGCTTCCTCTCTCGGAGTAGTTTGTTGTATTCTATCGACAGTAGTGATTTCCTTTTTAGGTTCTACCTGTGGTACCTGTGGAGACACTTCGGGAATCACCCGTGGTGAGGTTTGTTGGGAGCTATCGGTTGTAATTACTTCCTTCTTAACGAGATCCAGGTCCAAGGACGGCTTGAGATCTTGTGTAATTTCTATTTCGTCAGGTTCCTGTTCAGGTTGCTCGGACTGGGTCGATGTACTTACAAGAGGAACTTCAGGAGTTTGTATGCTAATTTCGCTTACTTCTTTTTCCTTCACAGGTGAAGTAGATGTCTCTTGATCAACAATCTCATGTTTTATCGTCTGTATATCGGTGTCACTCGTCTCTATGATAATTTCAGTGCTCTTTTCATCTTTCTGTACTTGAGGTATAGGAGAAGTTTGCATTTCCCGAGACTCTGTTATTACTTCTTGTACTTCCTTTTTAGAATCATCCTCAGGAGTTGAGGTTTGTGAGAATTTCTCATCAGGTACAGTAATATCTCTAGGTATTACTTGGGTAGTAGCCTCAACCTGTATTATTTGTTCCGGAGATTCCGTTCTACTTGTTTGTATTTGGGAGTCTGATAATTCAACTTTTTCCACAACCGTGACGTCTTCCGATGTTTGTGTGTGGGCTTCCTTGTCTTCTACTGGTGAAGTTTGAAGTATGATTTCACTGACGGGAGTAGGAGATGTTTGTAACTCGCTGTCAGTCAGTTCTGGCTTAACATAATCTGGTTTTCCTTCTTTTTCAGACTCCGTTACATCCGGCGATGTTTGAATCGAATATTCCTGTGTTAAGATTTCTTCCACTACAGGAATGGGGTACGTAACCGTTGTAGAAACTTCTTTTTCAATCACTTCAGGACTGCTTCCGACACATTCCTCTACAACTTTAACAGTACTAATATCTGATGTTTCGCTGATCGTGTGGTAAGACTCATCTAACGGCGATGTTGCCATTTCATGGCCCATTTTCGGACTGTCAGGTTTAATTTTTGGCTCAGTCAAAGGAGCTTCGTCAGTAGGTAATAGTTTCTTCTTGCCCTGTTTATTCTTAATATTTTTCTGCTTTTGTGGTTCTACCATTTCAGCGGGAGATGTGACAGTTGTATCCTCTTCGGTTGTTGTTTGTTTCGGATACTCAGTTTCTTCACTGGGGCCATGTGGTTTGAGCTTCTTTTGCTTCTTCTTTTTATCCGGAGTAGGAATAAGGCCTAAAGACATATCTTCAGGCTCGTAACCTTGTTCTTCAATTGTTTGTTCCGAATCAATGATCGATGAAATTGTTTCAATTTCCATTTCTTCGACTGCTTGGTCGAGAGGTTCGGAGGTAGGCTTCGGAGATTCCACAGGTGGTGATGTGGGCAACTCTACGTAGTGACTCAAAGAGGAACTATCCGTTTCTATGACACTCTTCTCTGTTTCAGTATGAGATTCAGTTTCTACAGATTCACTACCTTCAGATGGACGTTTAGGCTTCTTTCTCTTTTTACTACGTTTGTGTCCTTTCGCCAATTCTTCTGCCGGTGGTTCGTCTTCCTTAGGGATTTCTACCTGTGTTGTTTTGGTGTATTCCTTTGTAATAACCACTTCAGCTGGTAGATCTACATTGACGTCTTTCTTAAGTACTGTCGTTTCACTAATAGAGGGATCTTCTTCAAAGGTGATGTCTAATTGAACTTTGGGCTTAGGTTTTTTACTTTCATCATGTTTAGTGAGAGACAAAGAAATTTCCGTTGTCTGAGTTGGTTTTTCTGGTAAAACTTCTTTGATATCCGTAGTATCTACTTTTTTACTAACCGGAGATAGTTTTGGTTTGACTGAACGTAAATGTGTATCATGCTTCTCAGATTCAATAAACATATTAATGTCATAATTAGCGTCAGGTTTCTCAGCATCTTCTGGTTTCTTTTCGACAAATTCTGATGGCATACGCTCGACCTTGGGCAACGGTTCTTCAGCTTGCACAAGTTTATCAACACTATCAGTCGAAGTGTGAGTAAGTTTCTCAAATTGATCCACATACGACAACTCAGGAGATCTCGGAACTTCACTAATGATTGTTTCTGTTAGAACGGTTCCTGTTTTGACTGGTTCCACTCGTATCGTCGATTGCGTCGGTGGTTCCTGTAATTTTAACTTATGTATTGGTTGTTTATCATCCACCTTTGGCTCTTCTTTAACCATTTTAGTATCTTTTATTACATTTACAGGCTCTTCATGTTTAGAAGCTTCTGGTATAATTAATTCTTTTGTCAAGTCTACAATACCCTTTTGTGGTGTCAATGTTGGGTCAGTCAGATCAGATCTAAACACATCTTTTGATACAGTGTCAACAACAGTTTGTAGAGTCTCCTGCGCAACAAGCTGTACGTCATCAAGTTTGCCTAAAGATTTTTCAAGTATTTGATCTGCAGGTATCTCTTGATCGATTTGTTGTGGTCGTAAATCGAGTTTTTCAGGAGTCTTATCCGTGTCCAGTTGTTCTACATGTTCAACAACAAACCCTAATTTTCCTTGTTCAGTGGATGTTTTAAATACAGGTTTTCGAACCTGCATGTAACCCTCTTGAGATATTAATTCTTGTGTAATTTTACGTAAATCTTCTTCTACTCTGGATCTAATATCATAATCATCGCCGGAAATTTCACCGGAAATGACTTTGTCAACGATTTCAAATTCAGGCAATTGGTCTTTATGAATTACTTTAGGTTCCTGTTTGTCTGTGTATTCAGGTTCCAATTTTGTCGATACTTCTTCCTCATACGGTTTTTTCACATCTTGTTCATTTGGAGATTCCAATTCTTTTTCTTCATTTGTATCAAGTTTTACTATTTTTGATTCAATCAATGTGGGTTGTGGTTCCTCGCGTTGAATTTCAATAATTTCCTTCACCTTTGTTGGTACAAGGTCTTTTACTGGTTTTACCGGCACATCCAGTACAGCAGTATCCTCTTTGTCTTTAATAGATGGTTTCTTAATGATTTGCTCCGAAGAGACTCTTTCTTGTTCTAACATCATCTTGGTCACATCAACCACACTCTCAGGTTTTCCAGTGACTTGAGTATCAGTAACAAGAGTAATCTCTGGTTTTGAGATCTGAACATCAATCTCAGCTGTAACGGTCGAGTCAGGAACGTATTCATCGCCTGGTTCTTCAACGATTTGTTCTGTCACGTGTTCCTTTCCATCAATTATCTGAACTTGACGAATTATTCTTATACGTTTCGTTTTAACCCCTTGTTCTTGTAAAACATGTGTCACCGGCTCGTTCTCAATGACCTCTACTTCTTCTGGCTCCTCCGTCACCTCTTCAGTTACATGTTCTTTGCCATCGATAATTTGAATGTGTTTAATTATTCGTCTTCGTATTCTTGTAATCGTTTTGGTAACTTTGTGCGTTACGGCTGTAGATAAGTCAGATGTAGATAATTCAGTTACAGGTATATCTTCAGTAATAACGATTATTCTGTCCTCAGGCTCCTGAATTTTATATGTCTCTTCAATAGGTTCCTGGTAAATATCGCCTTCAATCCTTTCTCCTAATGCAATAGTCTTCTTATCACCAATTGTATATGAAACTGGGCTTTCTGTTTCCACGATTTTCAGTTCTGCATCACTTTTTCCGTTTTCTCTGGGAGTCTTAGGACTTTCAATTATAGGTTCGCCCAATTTATATGTCTCTTCGATTCTTTCTTTAGGCTTTACTGGTATATCTTTCGCAACTGGTGTTTCTTCTTTTTCGGAAACGACAGAGTCATGTTTCTCTACGTCACGATCTTTTTTGGATTTTTTGTTACGTTTTTCTTTTGATTTTGTTTTAGATTTAATGAATTCACCAAACTCTTTAATTAAGCCCGTTTTCTTTGGTTTCTCAACAGATTGTTCTTCTGACGTGTCTGTACTTGGTGTTTCTTCTTTCTTTTTTACATCTGGCACTTGATGGGAAGCGCTCTCACTTGCAAGTAAGTTTAATGTATCTTCAATAGTTGTATCTACTTTAGTCTCACTTACAGGTACAACCAGTGTCGCCTGGGATGCTGAAACCAGTTCTTCGCCTGGGTAGTGGAACTTCACTTCCTCAACGACTTCCTGTTCAGGTGTAATATCAGCAATGGATGGTTTCAAGACATGGGATACAGTTGAAAGTTCTAAAGCAATTTTACTATCATCTTCTACGGCTTTAGGAACATCTTTCGGGGATGCTGGCAGTTTAATTTCGCCTTGTGGTTTTATAGTATCAACAGTTTCTTGATAACCTTTGTCGGGTACTAAAGTTATGGCTACTTTCTTAGAAACCACTTCTTTTATAGGTAATTTCGAAACAACAGTGTGATCCATTTCACTACCCATTAAAATCCTGGTTATGTCAATTATTGATGTATCTTTAGGCGATGTAGCATGGTCACTAACTTTCAGCTCTTCAGTCACATGTACATCTGGTTCAACCGTAGATCCAGGTTCAACTGTTTTATCACTTTCAGTAACCGTCACAGCTATTGTTTCGATTGCAATAGCTTTTTCTTTAATGGCGTCAATTTGAATTGGTTCTTCTGGTACTTTTTCCTTCGTAGAATCTCTTGGACGCTTTACATGACTCGGTACATCACTAGCTTGTTTTTGTGGAATTTCAGATTTATCCTTAACAATTGATTCTACTTTCTGTTCCAGAACGTCGGGTTTCTTAATATCAATGGGTTCTTCCTTTTTAGACAGGCTTGCTGGAATTTTAGATATGGTGGAGTGAACTATTTCTGTCCCAATTAACGCCTTTGTTATGTCAAGAACGCTTTCTTTTTGAGGTTCTTCATCCCCAGATGCTTCCTTAATTTTGACAGGTTCTTTTTGAATTGTGTCACCTGAAGTTTTTCCTTTCGGCTTTTCTTCCGCGACCGCTTTCGGAAAACTGTCTATTACTGGTTTTTCTTTAGATTCTTTATCAACCACATTTTCCTCAGGTTTATCTTTTTTCGAGACTTCTTTAGAAATTACTTCCACAGACTCTTTTGTAATCTCATCTATTTGTTGAGCGCTTGGCGTATCATTTGCTTGTGCAAGTGAAGTATCGGATGGCTTTTCTTTTTCAGATATTTGCGGTTTTTCAACAGGCTTGATTGGTTGTTTATCAGTTTTATCAGTTGCTTCTACCTTTTTGGATATAGTGGCAGGTATCTTAGAAATGGTGGAATGAGTAATCTCTGTCCCAATGAAGGCTTTCGTTATATCAAGAATGCTATCCTTTTGAGTTTCTTCCGCGTCATTACCAGAAGGTTCTTCAATTTTTATTGACTCCTTGGAAATCACGTTATCTCCCGAAACTTGGGCTTTTTCCTTTTCTACTGTTACTTTCTCCGATTTTTTTGTGACGTCATCCAATATTTGTGTGCTAACTGTATCGCCAACGTGTTGCTGTGGTATGTCTGGTAACTTTTCTTTTATTCCTGTCTTTTGCATAGGCTCTTCGGCTTTCTTAAGCATAACACTCTCTTCAATAGTTTCTGCCGCTTTGATCACAGTTGAAGGAATGGCATGACTTATCTCTGTTCCAATTAGAGCAGATGTAGCATCAATAATGCTATCTGGTTTTCTTACTTCGGGTGTGACGGTTCCTTCAAAAATATTTTTTTCAAGCGAAATTTCAGTTTTAGGAAGATTTACCTCAATATCTGCCGCAGAATCGACTTGATCAGTTCCAAGTACATTTTTTTTGGTTAAAGTTATTTTATCACTTTCTTCTTCAGTTTTTGCAACTTCATGTTTCTTTCCCTCGCTCTTTTCTACACCGGAGATCTTAATAGTTGTTATCTGTGAGGCTGCTCTTTTTTCAGGTGTTCCGTCGTCAGTTACCTTCACAATATCCTCTTCAATGACATGCGGGACAGTGGAATCTTTATCACTACTCATAACATGTATAGTACCATCGGTTATTAAAGTATCTTTTTGTTGTTCTAATACATCGTCGTCAATTTTTGGTTCGTCGTCCGGTTCTTCCACAATCTGTTCTGTTACGTGTTCACGTCCATCGATTATTTGTACGTGACGTATGATCTTAATCCGTTTTGTTTTCATTCCTTGTTGGATCGATTGTGAAACCTTCGGTTCTTCTTCTATGATTTCAACATCATCAGGTTCTTCGATAACCTCTTCTGTGACATGTTCTTTACCATCGATAATCTGTATATGTCTTATGATGCGTTTCCTCATTCTCGTGATTTTTCTCGATACTTTTTGTACCACAGTATTAACTTGTGTCGACGACGATTCAATTGTTGATACACCTCCAGTAATGAAAGTCATTTGTCCTTCGTGAGGTTCTTGTACCTGATACCCAGATTCAAAAACGACTTCATGCGGTTCTGATGGCACTTCTTTAATGGTTTCTGAGATCGTAACAGTCCGTTCAGGGGTTAATTCTTTCAAGACTACATAAGATCCATCGCTCTCTCTTTGTATGAATTCTTTCATTAAATTTGAGAGTTCCTTGTCTTGTAATGACTGTTTTGGCTGTGTTTCATCCTTTGGTGCGTCTTTTGATATGTTTGATGGATCTTCCGGTTTGCCTCTCGGGAAGTCCTCAACGCCTTTGTCATAGCCGGGATCTTGTGGTGGCTTACCACCTTTATCATCAGAGTCATCAACTTCTTCAAACTGAACTCCACCCTCCTTAACATTTATTGACACTCGCGGGATCTGTTCTTCAAACACTTCGACATTATCCGGTTCTTCAACAACCTCTTCCGTAACATGCTCCTTCCCGTCTATGATGACCACTCGCCTAATTATGCGCCGCCTGGTCTTCACTATTCTTTTCGTCACTTGTTGAACCACGGCGGTTACACTTGACGACGATGTGTGAATTTGAGGTTCTATTTCACCTTTGGCCAGCTGAAGAATTTCATCAGGTTTCATATCCTTCGTCATTGTTATAATCATGTCCGGTTTTGAAGTATATTCTTGGATGGTCACTTCACTCCCTGGAATACCCGTTAAAACTTGGCTTCCGTAAGTTTGGTACTGAACGTGTTGAACCCCACCATCGTCAATATTCGTCGACGTCGAACCTTTATCTTCCTGCAATGTTATTTGAGAAAAGGATGTTTCGGGTGGACGATCACCTGAAAGTATTTGCGACCTTTGTTGTTGCGTGTGAACCATTTGTTGTCTGGTTATTAACGTTTTTCTTATTTTCTTAACAATAATTCTCTTTGTACCATCAGCGTCAACAACCACTTCGGTAGTCGTTTCATCAGGTTCGACCATTACAGCTTCGAATGATTGCGGCAAGCTGTGTATTATATTTAAGTGAGAATCTTTACGTACATTGTCATCTTCATATTTTGCGTCTACCAGTAGTGACTGTTCGTCTAATTTTTGGCTTCGTATAACTGGCCGACTAGCAATTTCAATCGTTTCATGTCCATCAGATATGGTTTGCCTCACTTGAATGTTTTCTACAATTTCTCCTTCCTGTGATACTTGCTCACTTGTCTGCACTTCAACTTCCTGAGGAGGAGCACAAGTTATAGATACATCATGCGTAGTTTTAATGTCAGATTGGCATACCACAGATTTGTCAGCCACTGAAGGCGGTTCAGATATTAAGCTTTTGCCAGTTTGAGTTTCAATTGTGGCGTTGGTTGGTAGTTTTACTTCTCTTTCTTCAGTAGCTTTAACGTCCTTCACCTCTGGCAGTACACTGGGTTCACTCTCTGTTGGTACCTTCTTAACAATTGTTTCTTCAACTTTAATTTCTCTCTTTACAAATTCGCTACCTCTCGGTGATACAACTTCCTCGGGCATTGAGGTAGAGTCGATAGTTCTGTCGGTTTGTGAAATATCTTCCTCAACCACTTCAGGCGCAGTTCTCATTTGAATCAATATACTCCTCAACCTTTCTATTTCTACAATGACTAGGTTCCTCGTTTCCTTTAGAGTTCTCCTTGTAACATTTAATTTTTCCAATATCGATTGACTAGATTCATCGCGACTTATCACAGTTATAGACTTTAATATAATTTCATACTCTTCGTACTCTCTTATGTAGCGCTCGTAGATTTCTATGTACCTAATAATGTCCTCTTCAGTGAGAACATCCGATTGATTTGTTGATTCTTTCAGATCACTGTTGATTGTGTCAAGCCAATGATCGAGTTTGCTGATTTTTTCTTTTTGCTCCTCAATTTCCTTGGCTTGACTCGCCAGTTGTTCCTTGGCGTCCTGAAAATATAAACACCGTCATATTTAATAATATAAAAAATATAAGACGAAGCTACATATTTATATGTTAAAAATAATCATATCGTGTAAGAAAACAAAAAAAAAAATTGTTTTACCTTTCTTACCTGGATGGTGATTAGGCCTTGCCGCGCCTGGGCAAGCAGCTTGGCGATCCTGCCCTTCATCACGATCACTTCCTTCAGCAGCGCCTGCACCTCCACCTCCTGGCGGTGCTCCATGATTCTGTTCTCCAGAAGATTCGCCGCCTCCTCGCACTTGACTAGAACATCTATGCCCTCCTGAAATTTTATGTTTAGATATTTAATTTAAATATTCTTATAAATTTATGATTTTAGACCGGGTATCACAATATGCTGTTTTTCAATTTATTTTATGTTGGATCTTAGAAAAGATATTAAAATACCGCATATTGCAAGTACTCGTTACATATTAAAATGGAGTCTTATAAATATTATTATCGTCATATAATACACGATAGTATATTTATTTACACGTACACGATACGATTTTTTACCAATTTATGATTACTAAACTAAAAATATATTAGAATACAGTTATTTAAAAAATATTATTCACGATAAACATTTTCATATACACGTATATAACGGAATAAAATATAAAGAGAATAGTTTCCATTCCAACGTCAGATATTATCGCGTTCTGAATAAAAAACCGATTGGAGAAAAGCAACGAAAACATAAACAAACAATAATAAACATATAAAAGTTAATGTTTAAAGTCTCATTATCACACAGTTTATATTATAAAGTAAATATTATTCAAGAATTTTGTTTTTGAAACAAAAATAGAGATTACGGCATACTGTATAGGTGCTAATATTAAGTATGGCTTCATTCTTCACACGAATATTTTTCACTCATGACTGTGTCACCCTGTGATAAGCCCTAATTATGCATTGATATTCTTAGAATAATAAAATGTAAATAATCTCGTTGCTGTCTCATATTACAAAGTGAATGATGTCATTGTACCTATCACTCAAGTCACGTAAACGATACTGATATAGTCGGTTTTAATTACTTAAAGAAATATTTTGTGACTTTCACTTTTTTCACGTAAGCAAGATATGATATAATGGAGTTAAATTAATACTTCATATTCTTTTTTAACTGACTTCAAAAAAGGAGGAGGTTCTCAATTCGGCTGTTTTTTAAATGTTTGATACTTTGATACTTTTGACTGGGTGAATCGATTTTAATTTTTTTTTTAAAGCTGCGCCTCCCGTTTGGTTCTGAACTCGGCGCCTACATACTTTAAGACATAGATTCGTCGTTGTAATCTAACAAACTATGTACTATTGACTGTGTATGTTAGAAACCAACACATATTTAAATTATTTTTTTGCTATTTTGTAGCATAGAAGTCGGTTTCTATTTTTTGTTATTTTTTTAGAATTCTTGCATGGTTTATATTTGGTAAAATATCCATCCATTAGCCCGTTAAGTTTCACTGCTGTAAGCCCCCTTAACGGAGGTTCACCAATAGTCACCGCGCCCTAGCATGCGTATCGGTGACCGGAGTGGGTTGATTATCCTGGATTTTGATCCTTAGTCGTCTCTTACGACATCCACGCGGAAGAAGTAGTTGTGCGCACCCAAAGCCGATACTACCCCATAAAGGTGGTAGAACTCTTTGTGGTTCGACTCCGGAAGCACCACCGCCACACCTATTTTTGCCTAATAATACGTGTTATGCATTGCTGTTTAAGAGAGTCATAATTATCAGAGACATTCCAACTTAGCCCTTAGAGGTAGGACTGCATCTTTGGTTAATTTTAGGTAAAACTCTTGATATTATCTGAAGAAGAATCTTATCTGAAGTTGATTACAGATGTCCATGGGCGGAAGTGGCCATTTTCTATCAGGTGGACTGCATGCTTGTTTGCTACTTCCACATTATGTATGTGGAAGTATAATAATAATAATAATAATAAATATAAAATGTACATTATTTGTATTGTATATCTGTTTCTAGTAGTAATAAAAGGATCCTAACAAATACGTCTTACTAATATATTTTAAATACCAGTCGAGTAAGCAATCCACACAAAATTATAAATAATGGCCTAACGGTCATAACAATATTATTATGTTCCAACCCATTTGGTTCGACTGAAGCTTTCAAAGTTCAAAGAAGAGCGCGACTAAGGAAGCGAAATTAAAGGTTATATTAGTAGAGTTACGTCTTATCTAAACAGCTGTAATAAAATAAATAAGAAGGTAATTAAGGTTTCTTATGGGGAACCGTAAATATTTAGCTCAAACCTCTCATAACAAAGATAAATTTAACTAAAATTACAGAGAAAAGGTACGTTTTCCTCATTACATTTGTCCTAATATATATTATTAAAGGTTTATTTATATTGTTTGCAGTTTCATCATTCATAATATATGTATATATTGTGGAACATAGGTACAGAACAGGATACAGGATACAGAACAGTTTCATGAAACTTTATGACATTCACAACAGGAAAAGGTCAATAATCAAAATATCTTACACCGGTTCCTATATTACTTAGTAAGAATTATTATATTAGTACCTTTGGATACTAAAGATTTTTTGAAATTTAAGCAAACGAGCTATCATTTTGAAAGACAATAAAGTGATCATTGCTCTCCAAGACTTGTACAATCAACCCCGAATATTATTGAAGCCCTACCTGACCTCGATCACGAATTCGTTGTTCCCCATTAGGATTAAGGGGTGAATGTTTTATGAAAATAAACATAACATAAACATAAACGCTTTCTACACTCATAGCCCCACAGTAGGATTTTCTCCTGTGTCGTGGGTGCCATGGACACACAAAGACGAATACACA
>MOOZ01000714.1:422058-432957 GCA_002930495.1 Cecropterus lyciades | reverse complement strand
ATACATTACTTAATAAATTTATATTTTTGGCCGTAAGTTAGCAACACAATAAACAACAACGAAAATCACATACACATCCACTAGATTATGTTGGCATGACATGCTGGAGTAGATCAAATATTGGTTCATTCTGTTAAACATCTATCAGGGCGTAACAACGGGGCTCAAACGAAGCAAATATATGCCGTATCGTAAAAATATCATACAACGTAGCACACAGGCTTGGAAAGCATTATTGAAATTAACAAAATATTAAATCATATTCATTCTCAACTCAAAAAGTTAATAATGAATACGAGAGAAATAATTATAGATATTACAATAATAAAGGAAATTGTTATTAAATTAATCAGGTGTTGTAAATCGCGTGAATGCGTGTACTAGCTTGTATCATAGTTAGAGGTTTGCCCACTGTTGTATGATTTCCCATTTGATACGGAATACTCTAACACATCTCAATATCATAGATTAAAAATATTATTTAACAGTAAAGTACAAAAAAATCTGTGAATAAAGTTGAACAGTTATTCCATGATACCATTTACAAGTTATTGGATGGTATTTATATTTAGTTATTATTTCAGGTGTTCAAACATTTTTAACTTCAAACATCTATTTACTACAGAAGGAATCAAAAGCATTCATATTCAACAACTATACAGTATATGACTGACCTGAGGGATATAATGGTAGCAGACATTTAAAGTCAGCCGTTTCCTTCTTTGCGTCATTACTTTTAAGCCCAAATAAAGCATCTAAAAAACTCCAATTAAAGCGTCAATTACGTCGTTCGTCTTGTAGAAGTCAATTTTGGCAATTCAGCATAAATGAGGGTAACAAAAGCGTATAACGACATAGCTTAAATAAAACAAGAATTGCACAAATATTTATTTTATTATGACAAAAAATATTTTTAGAATTCAAGGTTTACTTTGTTTAGTTTTTGACGACTAGACATGACTAGATTTGTAGATACACGCTATACAAACACTACACAAACTAATTTGAAATGCGTAAACACTAATGCGGCGCGCGCGCATGCCAAGAGTGGCGACTACAAGACGATCGGCAGATTTGGCAGACGACAACTTACGATACATAGATTTGTAATAAGTGAAATTAAAAATTTTGTGATAATATCATGCCAAACATAAAATATAAATTGTAAAATTGTACGATACGACGGTAGCACAGTCACCTTGGCGGTCGTCCGGGTTCCGTCCTCTTCCGGCGGCTCCTGTGTGGGCTGGGGTAAGGTGACTGGTTCGGAGGGTGGGGCAGTTAGTATATCCTCTGGCATGTCGCTACCTAACCGCGGCGTATCCTCACTTAGGACACCCGTGATAGAATCTGTAGGCGTCTCTAAGCTTAAGTAAGAGCTTTGATCTTTCCAGCTGCAAATTCCACCGGGCAAGTCCATAGAAATGTAGTTAGAATCGAAAGGCGAATCGCAAGATCCTCTGGGGGCGTTTTCATCGGTATCGGAAGAATGGCCGGAGCCACCGTTTCGATCCCTGTCTTTATCGTTTTCGTCTTTGATTTCAATGTCAGTATTAGTGATGTTCGACGTTTTTGATTTGTTAGCTAAAAGTAGGAAATATTGACATTCCGCGTCGTGGTATAAATGCTTTTCCGGCCAAAATGACGTGTCTTTTAATAGATTTTCCTTTATACCGACTTCACTATCTATTGAAATTTCTACGCTTATTTTAGACTCAGGTGTTATTTCTACAGACGCTTCAAGTTGTTCGTCATGCAAAGCCTTATCTATTGAAACGAGTTTAGATTTTTGTTCAATTAATACTTTTTCCGCGTCATCCGTAATGAATTTATCAGTCCAAAAGTTTTGGGCGTTTAAGTTTGATATGTTGTTAGTAGGGAAAGAAATGTTAGCTTGTTGAGAGTCAGGTGTTTCTGTATGTTCCTTAATTGTTTCTTTCACAATTGATTGTAAAGTATTTGTTTCTTGTGTGACTGTATAATTTTCTATTGGAATACCAACTATCTCGGAGATACTTCTGTCCGTTTCATATTTATTTTCACTTAGAACAGAGTCAATTACACTTTCACTTATATGTTTTTCTTCTGTAATAATTTCTTCTTTACTATCTTCATGAGGTTCAGCTGGTTCTGATTTAATTTCTGTTAAGATATCTTCAGGGTCAGGAGAAGCAAACGAGGGCGTAATGCTATCCAATACTTCATCATGGTGTTCATCGATCGATGCGTTTGTCTCAACTAACTCAATAGGTATGTCATCGCTCATAGCTGAATTATCATTTTCGGGTAATAACATTTCCTCTATTTCTCTTTGCAAATCTGCCATTTTACTTTCTAGCGATTGTTCTTCCGTTATCTTGTCATCAGGAATGTCTTGCTGTTTCTCGAAAGTAAGAATTTCCTCTTTTAAAAATTCTTCAACCGTTATTTTTTTGTCAGTTACAGTGTCAGTTGTATGCAAAACGTTCGGAGGATAACTTTTCATAACTTCATCTTCTATACTATCTTTGATTACATCTACTTGTATATCACGCTCGGGTGTTTGTTCTACCTCTACACTGATCACTTCAGATAAGTTACTTAAATCATCAATTGTAGTAGGATCGATTTTCCAAAACTGAGCTTCAGAATAAAACCTATCTTTAACAGGAGTCTGCAATGACTCCGGGGTGGATATTGGTGTATCAATATGTTTGGATGGTCTGAATTCAGATTGCTTCTCAAATGCCTCTTGCTCGGAAGATGTAATCTCTACAGGAGAGCATGTATCAGTTGTTTCACCAATTTGAGTTTCAGGTTTCTTATCTTTTTTCTTTTTCTTGCTCTTCTTTTTATGTTCAACAGTATCTGGCTGTATTACTTCAGTTTCAATGGTTTCCTCAATTTCCTTAACTGTTTCTTTTACAGGTACATTTCTTTGATCACTAGATTTCGGAGTATCTTTTGTTTCTTTTGATTTTGAGGACCGTTTCCTCTTATCTTTCTTAATCGGTTGTTTCTCCTCGTCAGACGTACTTGCGGCTACCTGTGTTACTTTATGTTTTATCTCCTTTTCTTTTGATTTCGTCGCACGACTTTTTCTTCCCTTTAATACTGTTTGTGTTTCTTCATCTGATGGACTACTTTGTATTGATTCAGCATCGTCTGGTTTCAATGTGATTGTAAGAGCGTCGAATCTATTTTCAGATTTGTCACGCAGATCGGTCTTTTGTGGTACCTTGGTTACAGAAACCGACCGGTTATCCCTCGACCTAGACCTTGATCTTCTACTTCTTTCTACTGTTATAAATCCTTCAGCATCTACTGCAACCTCGGGCTTGTGGTGCTCACTATCAGACTCATCTACTAAAATAACTGGTGGTCTACTTTGAGCGTGGACAGACTCTACATGACGCTCTTCTGGTTTTAGTGCTCTATCAGGAGAAGGTCTGTTACTTGCTACAATTTTCGCCCAGGAGTGCTGTTGTTCACTTTCATCCTGTACGATGGTTTCAATTACTGGTATTGAAACATCATGAATTATTTCGTCTGAGGGTTCCTGAGCTGGTTTACTTAACTCATCGGTTTCTGGCATGTTACTGCTATCGATCTGTTCAGTTAACAATCCCTCGGCTACAACCTCTGCGTATGATTTGCCTTCTTCTGCCATTTTTACCCAAATATTACTAGTTTCAGAAACAATTGTTTGAGCTTCATCTTCTTGAATAACTTGAACTGGTTCGGGTACTTGTGTTATATTAGAATCCTTTTTATCTTCCTTCTTTTTCTTTTTCTTATTACGCTTTGATTTCGATTCAACATGTTCTTCCTGAATAAGTTCACTAACATCGACTGGTTCTGGATATTTTGTCTCACATTCGTCTTTTATAGATGTTTGTATAGGTTCTTCTTTTTCTTTTTTAGCCAATAAAATAGACGAATAAGACAACTGTGAAGGTGGTAAAACTTCCGAAGATACGTCTTGTGATGTTACAATCTCTTGTGTGAGTTCAGACTTAACTACAGTTTGCTCAGTATCTATATTTGTGAGTTGGGTGTCACACTTATTGCTCTCAACGCTTTGATACATGTAAGAGGGTGTAAATTCAGGTGCATCAGCTGACAAATTAGAATACAAAATAGTGTTTGTGAAAGAAGGTTTGAATTCAGGGATGGAATCTATTTCAGGAAGGAGGTCATGCAAACTGTGAATAGGAGATTTTTCGGGACGTGTAAGGTTTGTTTCAGTTTCAGGAATTTTAGGTATATTTGAGACAGTATGTTGTAAGTTATCCGAATCATCTGAAGTTGTGGGACATTGTTCCGTACTTGTGTGGTCACTAGGAAGGTCACGCGTATCGGTTTCGGAATAAACCGTTTCCGATTCCGTTTTATTTAGTTTTTCCGAGATATATTCAGGCTCCTGCGGCTTTTCGGCAACTGCCCGTAATTCTACATCTAAATCGGGATCGGGAGATGGCGTTTTTGTAATAACGTCACTTAGTGGAGGCCCTAGGTGTTCGATTTCTGTGATGTTTGCCGATGATGTTACATTTTCAATGTCACCAACAGTCTGTATATCCACTTGTGTAATTTCTTTTGGTGACTCAGAAGATCTTTCACGTTCATGACTTTCAATATCAAACGACGCCATTTTCTCGGTTTTAACGTCCTCTATTGTTTCTTCTATTAACTTAATAGCATCTTCAACGAGCTCAAATGTACTACACTCATTTAGGCTAATCTTCTTTTCGTTGCTTTCGATCTCCTCTTTAGTAATTGTTATGTTTTCAAAGGGTTCAGTATCATCAATCACATCATCGATTACAACAAAGTCTTTAATTTCATCATCTGATATTTGTTGAGGTTCTTTATAATCCTCAAGGTTTTGTTTATCAAGTTTAACGTTAATTGAATGCTCAATTTTGTCGACGTTACCGAATACCACAGGCACAAATGACACATCTGCATCGTCAATTATAATAGAATCCGCAATAAACTTAGGTTCAAATTCATCTGCAGATTTACTTTCAGGAACAGTAGTAACTTCTTGTATTGAGAAATCAGACTTAGATTCTCCTTGTATAAAATTAATAGTTTCTTCCGTTAAGGTCTTATCAAGTGCAAAATTTGTAGGACTTGATTCTTTGATGATGAACTGGGAAATCATAATATTTTCGGAGACGTCTTCAATTTCAGGGGATGCAATTATTGTTTTTTGTTGAGAGTCCTGTTCAATAAGTTGAGATATAACTCCTTGAACTACTTCTGTTGATACGTTTTTCTTGTCCGGAATAACAGCTTCTTTAATTTCTTTACACGGCACCTCGGATGGAGTATCAGGGCGTAATGTTTCTAGACGAATAATATTATCTTCCTTAAGTATGTGGCTTTCATCTGCGATTTCATAATTTTCATTTATACACTCCTTTTCAGGAACTTCAGGATTTTCACATACAGGCAAATTTTGCTCTTTTTTAGGAACTTCTTTAACTGGCTCCTCAGTCAGGATGGGTTTAGTGTCCTCAGAAATATTAACATCTATCAACTCTTTTGGTGCCAGACTAGCTGTTGGTTCTTCAGAAAGATTTTCAATATCACATATTTCTTTCGTCTCTTCCTGAGACTTGTTAGTCAAGATAACTGCTAATGTGCGTTCAGCATCTATTATTTCGTGGTAACTATGACGCAATGGTATTAATATGGGAGTCGGTTTTGTGATCGGTACATTAGCATCTACAGCAGAATCTATTACGGAATCAATTGGTGTTTCTAAGGTATCAACTGGATGTGTCTTTTGAGAATCTGCTGTTTTATCATGAATTTCCTTACTTATGTCAACTTCCTGAGGTTCATCCAACTGTTCTTGAGTAGCAAATACACGCTTAGGTTCCTCCTCACCCGAATTTTGTTTCTCTAGATTATCGGGTTCTAAATAAGACGAATGTGACGACGCAAATAAATACTCAGCATCTCGCAATTCATGGTAACTAAACCGTGGCGGTTCATACGACCTCTGTACGTTTACATCTCGTGGTTCGGTTGGCAATGGTTGGTTGGATTCGTTACGAATTACTTGCGTATCCTCTGAAACCTCTGCAGTTGCATCATGACCAACTATTTCGTCAGTCACATTAGTAATATTCTGGCATGTCACTTGGTCAGTTACAGTACTGATAATTTGGGATACTACTTGGTCAGTTACAATACTGATATTTTGAGACACTTTTTTTTTATCTTCTGTAACTTCTACAATTTGCGCAACCCGAGCCGGTGCAGGTTCTATACTTTGTTCTCTTGATTTTGTTATAAGTGATGCTAATAATGCTTCAGAATCCGCAATCATCGAATAATTTTGCCTTGGTTCTTCAAAAATTAATTCTGACGGCTTTGAGTCCACAACATCATGAGGTTCTTCTATTTTCTCAACTGGTTCATCTACAATTTTACTTTCACGTAAACTAAGAATCTCGCCAATAATTTGACTTTTCTGTTCCATTACATATTCATTTTCGTTATACTGATCAGAAGCAGTGATAGACTCCTCTACATTAGTCTTTAAAGATGCAAGAAGATTTTCTGAATCAGATAATTCATGGTAGTTATATCGAGGAAGTTCTTGCGGTAATATTTCTCGTTCGGTTATGGGAGCGCTTTTTTCTTGACTAGATCTAGTTTCAGTATTTGACATAATTGGTCCGGTGTTAATGACAATCTCCAAGTAAGTAGTCGGAGGAGGTTCTATATGCACTTGCGTAACCTCTTTACTGGGTGATTCTGTATGTACAGGAATATTGTGATCGAGATACGAAAACGATTTTTCCTCAGAAACATATGAAACGTCATGTTCAATTACGTTTTTTTTCTCGTCCGGTGTAGCAACGGATTCTACGTTTCTCGTTGTGGTTATAACTGACGCAAGCAAGTTTTCAGCATCATGTAGCTCATGATACGAAAATCTGGGTGGGTCTTCAATGACAACGTTTCCTTGACTTGCTTCAACTACATTAATATTTTCACGTGATAAGTCAATTTCATCCGTATGTTCCGGTTTATCATCAATATCAATAGTATCCAGGATTTTATCACTAACGCTAGAGCCAAGTTTTGGAATATCCTCAACTTGTGTAGGTGTTTCTATCTGTTCTGATTTTATGGACTCCGCTCGTTCTACCGACGATGATTTAAGGCGTTCGTTGACGATAAATTTATAGTAGTCATAATCCAACTGATGTAAATCCAAGTTCATTGAATAAGTCTTCACTTCCTCTTCCAATTCTTTGTAAGGGATTGTAATTTGTTTTTGTACAGGTGTTCGTTTACGTTCTTGAACAGAACCAAAAATAGCCTGTTCTAAGATATCCTCGATATACTCTTCCTGGCTTCTATCACTTTCATTTACCACCGTTTTAGAATTTTCATCAATGTCTTCTATTGATTGTTTCTTATCAGCCTGTAATTGTTTGTGTTCAGTAATTATTTGCGGAGGCGTCTCTTTGGTTTCTTCTGTTAAAATAACATTTTTCCTTTCAACCGTTGATAAATCTTTAACGATATCAAATGATTCCAGTATAGCACCTTTACATATAAGGTCTTCTTTAACAGTTACTTCCTGGGTCGTTTCTTTAACATTTTCTTCCTGGGTCGTTTCTTTTACTTCTGGGAGACTAGCGTCTTCAACCATATCTGTTTCTGATAGAGTGGTCGTGATCGTATCCTCAGAAACGATATCTTGTGCGTCTTCTGATTCCGATTTTGTTAATAACTTATCCTGTTTTTCTGTTAAGGTTTCTTGACTAATATCAACAGACGTTTGCTCGGTGACTTTGTCATCAATTACCGATTCAGTTTCAACTGTTACATTTTCAGTCGAGGATGTTGTTTCTTCCAAAGAATTACTTTTACTCCTGAATACTTTAACAGTTCTAATAGGAGGTAATTTTTTTACCTCGTGTGTAATTAAATAAATAGTCCTTGTTTCAACATCTTCCTTCACTGGTTTGATTTCAGTTGCTTCGTCAATAACAAGGCTATCCTCTTTAAGAGGTTCTGTAGCAAAGAATTTATCATTGTTATTTTGTTCAGTAGACACACTCGATATATTCGTAGAATCACTTGTTTCAGCAAGCAATTTGTCAGCATCACTTATTACATAAGTTTCAGATTTCAGTTCTTGTTGATCATTTATTTTATTGGTCTCTGTTATCTGTTGCTCAACTTTCTTATCTTGTACGCTGAATTGCTTTTCGTTTTGTATTAAATTCATGATTTCATCTAAGATCGTCACCTCAGTAGCAATTTGCTCTGGCTCAACAAAGGGTTCTACAAAATCGGGTCTATTAATAGGTTCAAGAATAGACTCAGGGATCCCTTCTTCTTCGGCCATAAGTGTATTCCAATCCATAGTAATTAGATTTGTTTCAACTTCTTTAATTATATTTTCATTTGGAGGAGACTTCTCTTCCTCTGTGGATACTATGCTGATTTTATTTGTAGATTCTTCTGTTTCTCCAGGAACAACTTGTTCTGTTTCTGCAGCTTTTGCAATAGTTTCTATTTCATCGCTTTCTACTTTTGTTTTCTTGCTCTTAGATTTCTTTTTGGGTTTTATTTCTTTAAGCGGACTATTCTCTGTATCCATTGCTGCGATGGGAGCCAACTCTTCCGATTTTAACTCCAATATTTCAGTGACATCTTTTTCTTGTAACCCTTGGGTGTTTGCCACACGTTCTTTCTTTTGTTTACGTTTTTTCTTACTTTCTTTAGGTTCGCTTGCGATCTCGGGTTGAGCGTCTTGTTCGTGTTTCTCATCTATATGTTCCGTGAAAGTCTTACACTCCTTTTCTATTATAGGAGATTTATTACTGTCAGATAGTTTTGATTTCTTTGACTTCCCTTTCTTCTGAGAAGTTTCTACTATTTGACTTTCTGTATTCACAACTGATGTTGTAGTTAGTTCACTTTGTTTTAAATCTTCTTCAGTAGTTTGTAACGTATGGATTGTTTCCAATGTAACAAGTTCTGGTGTTTTCTCATGTTTCTTTTTCTTTTTCTTCTTGTTTTTAGTCGTTATTACGCATTCGTCTTCAAGAGTTACCTCCTTCAACTGAACTTCTTTAGCAGAAATATCTTCTGAAACCTCAATATTCTTTTGACATAAGTCTTCAGAAGCTTTAAGATCATCTGAAACATTTGTGTCTATATCTGTGTTTACTTCTACAAAAGACTCTAATTCGAAACTCTTCGATGGTTGTTCAGAACCTTGTTTTCCAGCAATATTTATTTTTTCTTGCTCTAATTGTGTTCTTTCCATTTGTAAAAAGTCAATACTACTAGACTTATGCGTTAAATCATCTACAAAACCTTCATTTTTACTGCTTGCCTTAGTTGCCGATTGCAACGTTATAATTAGTCTCGTCTCATCTGTCGACTCCTTATGAAACTGCAATGGCAATTCTTCAACCTCCTCAAGGGGTTTATCTTCAATCACAGAAGGTTCTGTAGCTGATGTTGAAACAATCTTTTTCGATACATTATCCGGTTTAGGTTCCTTATGTCCTCTTTTCTTCTTGTGTTTTGTTGTAACTTCCTTTTCTACTTTTACTTCTGCTGGTTCAATGTTAAATGTTTCAATAGTAACAGCATCTGTATTATTATCTCTACTAGCATCGCGAGTTTCTTTAGATTTTTTCTTTTTTTGTTTATCGGATTCCTCTATTTCTTTAAGAGCCTTTTCTATCTCATCTTCACTTTCAACTTTGGCTTTCTTAGATTTGTGTTTCTTTTTACTTTTTTTCTGTTCAACATCCGGAGATTGACGTTCCGACTCCGCAATCTGTTTGACCGTTGTTTCAGTTATAGTCTCAATAACTGTGGCGCTGTGATGAATTTTTTTGGCAATTTCAACATTTTTAGTTTCGTGTGCAATTGACACAGTTATTGGTGTAGCATCCTCAACTTGAGCAGGTTCAGCGTCTTCAAAATCTTGAACTTCAATCACCCTTTTTGGTGTTTTCTTTTTCTTTGTTTGATCATGTGCTCGGGTCGGGCGTTTCTCAGGCGCTCGCCTCTGTCTTGGCATGTCTCTAGAACGACTACGTTGCGACGGGCGTTCTGGTCTTTCGATCCTTTCGGGCTTAAGCACCGATGATTCCCTTGATCGGATTTTGGATTCATATTGAGTCGGTGGAGCTTTTTCAACTTCGACTACTATTTCTTTCACCATTTCAACCTGTGCCACCTGTGGTTTTGGTAACGTGGTGATATTTTGCGCTCTTGCTTGCTTGCGTAAGCCGAGCGCTAATATTTCAGCATAAGACATCTCCTGAGAGCGACCGCGCGTGGCCGGACTCGGGGACCTATCGCGTCCTTCGACGATTAGTAATTCTCTTTCGGGTTGAACGGAAAGAGTTTCTACAGGAGTCGGAACTCGATAAGCGGGTTCGACCGAGACGGGTACAAATTCAGTAGATACCCCATGCACAACCTCAACGTCCATCTCATTCTCAAAGTCCGTGGGTATCGGATCCTCACATTCGGGCTCGTTCCGCGGAACGGGCTCATACGTCACTTCGGCATCGCCGAGGTACGCGGCACTTTCACTAACACCGTACACGGTTTCACTGAACACCGGCACATCAATGGGCTCATTCACATCATCGATTCGAACACTAGGCACTTCCATGAATTCACCGACGGGCGCATCCTCGATCCGCCCGGGGGGCGAGTCCTCCCGATCTCGCAGCTCGTATAGCATTCTGTGCGTGGAGAGCCGCTGGGCGCTGGGCTGCCTGGAGCCGACCGAGCTGGAGCGGGATCCGCAGCCTTTGACAATCTCGGCATAGGTGGTGCCGCCGGGCAGCCAGGCGGGACTGCGAGCGCGCGCGGCGCGGGGCGGCGCGGCGAGGGCGGCGGCGGGGG
>MOOZ01000714.1:404725-419398 GCA_002930495.1 Cecropterus lyciades | reverse complement strand
AGATTCGCTCCGCACGGCTAATTTTATCCGACGCTAATGACATCACCCGAGTTTTCGGTGCACCGATGTTTACGTTCCGCACCGGCATATATACATGGTTTTCGCTGTGACGTGTCCCGCGACCTTGCCTAAGACATGACAAGTCGGCGATTGTCAATGCCTAAACGTATTGCGCAACGAGGACGAGGTGCGCAGATGCCCACCCGGGCCCGAAGCCGGCCGGCGCGGCGGCGTGGCGAATCGAACGAAACAAACATTCGCGGAGCGGCTGCCCGACATCGAATTTTACAAGATTACGCAAAAATTATATATCGCTACATCACAGACGCAACGTGACTCACCGTCAAAAAATAATCACTGGCCCCCTAGGATAGTTTGATTCGCTTCTGGACGTAGGAATGTACACTGTTGCACGCGTTCGGTCACCCGTACTTTATACACTGTGTCTATGTTTCCATGCGGCTTATTTCGCGACCGGTTAGTCGAGTATTGTTTTCAGGGCGAGCGGAGTCGCCCGGTGGGATACGATGCATTGCATGTGCGTTTGCTTTCTCGAAAATCTATACCGCGTTGAGAAGGCGTGTTCTATGTTTAACCCTCGTTCGGGTTCCAGTTCACACTGAGAAGCCCTGACCCATTAAATGCGAAGTACGCATGCGCGGTTCGTTCGGAAATAGTAGTCTGCCAGTTTGAATACGTAACGATTATACAGACGTCCCCCGTGCCCGCGTCTGGAACGCCTATCGATCCGACAATGAGCCCTATGTGCCACGCGTGAAATACATTTCAACTTACACTGGAAATTGATTTAGGGCGTTCGTTTTCTTACGAATGCGTGAAATTTATGCTATTCGCGTATAAAATGAGCTAGTGTCCGAATCATGAATTTTATAACAACACGAGGGAAAAATAAACATCGATCGCTTTCACATTGCGTCTTGGCAGACGACCGCGTGCAGCAATCAATAGGTCGGCCGCCATGATGGTGTCTTTTTTCCGTGGCGGGTGGCGACGTCCCGTTGTCATAGCCACGGACGCTTCGGCTAACGAGCATGTATTATAATAGTGTAAACGTAAAAATTACGGTCGGTAATGCCTACACTGTGAAATTTTTCCTAAATTCGGAGGAAGCAAATAATTTTTGGTAGCTGTTGAGGAGGATACATTTTTTAAGGTACTTTTAAAGATAAATCTTTTACACTATCCTGAATCACAGACAAGAGCAGACGGCAAATTAAATCTGATCGAACTTTTTTTCGCCGTGAAATCCAAAAAGACAAGTATCAGCCGATTCGAATTTAGAGGTCCTTAGGGTCCTTAGTCCTTAAAATTGCCTTAGGAGGTGAGAGGTCCTTAGGAGGCTAGTAGAATTGCTTAAGAGGGAAAGTTTTCAAATAGTTGGCATCTCTAATTACGGCGAAAACTTAGTTATGTCGTGTTGACAAGTGAAGCCCCTCGTTACTTATATTTATAAAACGTTTTGTACAACACGTCGACTCGCTTGTTTTAATTTGAAATCTCAACAGGTCATAATAACACTAAAACATTTCAAAGATTAGTCACCTCTTCGTGTTTCCTCGTGTGCAAAATATGTTATAATTTTACAACCTTGTTATATTTTATTGTGTGGGTAAATATAACACGTCATTATAAGTATACTTCAGCCATTTTAAAGAAAGTTACGGCTTTTAAACAGATTACGGATATCCGTAGAGGTAATTAATAACGCTTGCTTTACAATCCATCCAAATAAGTATAAACTTTAAAGCTATGTAAGGGTGTAAGAAATATTTCTCTATTTTTAATTTAAAAGCCATCTTTCAAAATTAAATTCAATTCAAAATTACCGTATTCTGAAGCCTATCCAAACATTTTTTGAACTGCTGAACTGATTTTGATAGGATCTCGTATACGTGTAGCCTTGTGTTGAGACTCAGCCTCTCAGTCGGGGGTCTAAGGTTCGAATTCTAGGCAAGCACCTCTGATATTTCAGTTATGAACGTATTAGAAATTAATTATCACTTATTATAGCAGTGAAGGTTACAGTTTTTAATACTAAAAGTTCTTATGTGAAGTCTATCAATTTTTCTCTTGACCAGACCACTCTAAACCCCTCTCACTCTGATAGAAGACTCGTGTCCTAGCAGTGGGGCAATAATGGGTTGACAACGGACTTACCGACTCGTATAAAACAAACCGAGGCATTCATTTACAACTATATCTATTGTCTCTACGCCTATTTCACGCGTGAAGCACTTCTTGCGTTTCAATGATATACAATAAAATGAGGCGACCATCTTAATCCTCGGGAAAGGCAACGCATGGGTGATTGACTTCAATAGAAACCCTATACTACATGAAGCTGCTTTACGGACGGCAGACCACTTACTTGTTTCAAAAATAAACCTAACCTAACTTTCTATCGGCGACTACACTTGAAAACTCCTAACTTCTTCAACATACGGATGTGGCTAAGCAAAGCCGTGACGTGTACGACAATATCGAAGTCATTAAGTCATCCTTAGCGAGATAATTCCGGCGACGTGATGTCACTAGCCGCGAGCCTCGCACGCCTTGACACAACGAGCTGAGATGCCGAGATATTTTTCATTTTATTAAAAATACCTACGAAGAATTAGATTGTGAATAATATTCTCACATAATATTGCTTCAAATTTCAGGAAGTATTGTTTTTGAGCGTGACTTCGTACGCGTAGAGTAAAATATAAACATCTAATCTCTATTTAATCTTCTTAAAGGTGAAATATCATAAAATCGTTTCTTAGTGAGTGTCTACACTGTAAAATTTTATAAAGTTTTATCAGCTGCCCGCGATTTCACAAGGACAGTCTAATATACAAACATGTAACCTATTTCATCCTCTTAGGGGTGCATTAAATAATGCTTTCGTAGCGGGTGTCTACATCATAAATTGAAACCATTGCCAAAATTCAAGGTTCTAGCTTCAGTAGTTTAGACTCGACGATGATAAGTCAAAACTGAGCATCCTTTCGCTTTTATTTTAGCTGTGCTCCTCGGATTAAAAAAGGTTATCTAAACAGCCGTATTAACACTGTAAAGGCAGATTTCATCTCAGCGTTGTAGAGCAGACATACGCACAATTATGAAGTGTTTCAAGGGGATAAAAGTTAACTATTTACGGTATAACCACCACACCGTACTCTGCCTTATAAAAGCAACGATTGCCTTACTATTTTATTGCTCATTGTATGGAGGGTAAGACAGATTTATTTATACAAAACATTCCAACTTACTCCTTAGGCGTAGTAACGCATCCGTCATCGCCTTCGGCTTGGACTTCATCCCTATACAAGATTGATTGTTCATAGGTGGCATGGCCATATAACATCATATGAAATGCATTCGGAATTACTTCAGTTTAATAATAGTAATATTAAACTGAAGAAGAACCACATCTTCACACAGATAAATTGATACAGCAAAACTTTGAATGTACAGAAATACAACAGTTACGCTAGATTCAAACAGTGTAACCATATGGTAGTTTAGAATGATTTATTGATATAGGTTGTAACAATTTTGCTCATTACGTCATTACGTTTATTCTGTAGCCGAGAACCACCCGCCCTTGACCGTTCCATATGTGTGGCCACCGAGCACTACATCACCATAACAAAATGAAACTGTACGAGTATATACGCCACTAAAGAAACGGTCATACGCACTTGCAAAAAAGTTGGAATTCACACAACACGCTTTTCGTGAACAAATATGGCGGATACTGGGTGTGTATGCCAATTTAAGTAGGTTTATGCGGAGACAATATGGTTCTTTATTTTGCAAAAATAAGGTTCAAATTGAATGATAGTGTTTTTTGAATGGAGTGGTGTACAAGGCGCACCGTCACGACAATACTCGCAGAATTTTAATGAACCACCGGTGAATTTTTGCCATAAAATATTTTTAAACAAAACAACAATTTTCTGTGCGTTTGATAGGTACGCCGTAGGTATACAAAAAGGCAAGTTGCGAATGTGTTTTCGAGTTTTGGATTGAATTTTCAAATTTTACCTAAAATATACTATAACTACTACTGCTCAAGTATAAATTGGTAGACTTCTCATACCTTTGAGAACTTTATTAGAATACTCTCAAGTGTGTAGGTTCCCACACGCTGTTTTTCTTCCACGCTAAAGCATTAATAATTTATTTCAAATACGCACAATATCTTTAGAAAATCAAATTTGCGTGGGTATCGTACCTCAGACCCTCGATTGATAGGCCGAGTTTCAACCTATCGGTGCTTGAAACAAACTTAACTAACGATGGAAAGTCGGACGCATTGTCCTAACATACCATTAGTGGATGATTCACGGTGCATAACACATGCGCATATGCCGAGGACGCATGCGCCGTGCACCCTCGTCGCCTCACACACATCCTCTGCGAATTCGAGGGGAATGACTAATGTAACCGACACCGCAGTGTTTTTATATCAACGATTGTCAAGATTGTAGAGTTCCTTGGATGGGTTCAATGGGAGCCCAGCGGAATATTTACGAGGCTTGCGAGTTTTAAACGGCAGATTCCTGTATCATATATTCTAATTCGGTAGTAGATTAAAAATACTGCAAGTGGCTTTTCGTAGGTGCCTCTGTAGGCGTAAACAAAATAAGTAGCTACATTTTACATTATTTTTACAATCAGTATGCGGGTTTAGGCTATAAAAAGCCAATCAAACACAATGAGAGACAAAGTATTTACAAACATTGAAAAAATATCGATAAATTTTATTAAAAAAGAGCAGACTTAACTATTTTTATCGATGTCTATATGTAACCGATATGCGTTGCAATGCCATGTAAAGAAATAAAACGTAATAGTAATAAAAACGTCTTATATATATTTATTTATTTTGATTTTTCGATCCAGGAAACCTCGCGAGCGTCTCCAGAACACCCAACGAAACTTTCATCACAATCTGATCAATGGTTTCGAAACGCACAGAGGACAAACATATCAACATTGAATTTATTATTATGTATGTACTTTCGTTTCTTCCTCATGTGCGAAAGATTGGAAAAGACACCTACACATGATTGTATCATAAAATGGAAGAATTAGCATCTCATACGCGCCTTTAACACGACGTATCAATCTTATTTACGAGGGGCCTAAAATTACGCGAGAATCCAGCTTTGAATCGTGGCGAAAATAATGCGCGGATTTTTGCCGTTTCATTTAGAGAGAGACGGCGAAAGACTATATCGACAGTCATCGGGAAGTAACTATTTATACATCATTCACGAGATTTGAAGTACAGTAAAGTAGCAGAATGATTGTCAGAAGGAATTTTCACTGGTGTAAAACGTAACGGATAAAAAGAAATCTTGAAACAAGAGGACTATTTAGTTTTTTTTTTTTACAGTATAGGGTAAGAAATACTTTGAGAGACAAGCCGGCCTTTTTTACCGACCACAATGGTCGGTAAAAAAAGGGCCGCTACTCTTCGGTGTTCGACGTCCCCTTAATAAGGCTTTGTAGATATAGCTTTTTTAAGAAAGCCCGCAACATAGTTACTTCGAACTTCGACTCACTGAGGAGGGGTGGCCCTTTATTACCTTTTTGAATTTGAATGTTTTGATAAATCAAAAATGTGCTTGCCAAAGATCTGAACCAGGGAACCACAACGTGAGAGGTAAAAATTCACACCACTACGTGATTCTTAAAGCTAAGATTCAATCACGTGAAAATCGTAAAAAAAACACGTTGACACAGTAGCGCCGTGTGAACGATGCCAATACGGCGACAATGTGTACACTTTAGGACAGAGGTTCCCAATATTTTACAACTGTCGGCGCACTTACAAGTTCAGTATTTTGTCACGGCGCCCTAGCCTAGCTAGTTATAGATATAGTTGAAAGAAATAGGTAAGATAAGCACAAAAAATAAATAAAATCTCCGGTCTGGTGATTGACCAATGAAATTTGATCTCTATTATATTATGACAATTTAGAATTGGAACGGAAAACAAGATAAAATATATATATAACTAGAATAACTTCTTAGTTAAATCAACGTGACTCACGGCGCCCTTCTTTACCTTCTACGGCGCACCAGGGCGCCGCAGCGCACACTTTGGGAACTCCTGCTTTAGCACATATTGTGCAATGTTTGGGAAGGAAACAGAGTCCCGCGGACAATCTAATGGACATCCGGTTCACTAATTGTTTGGCATGCAAACTGTTTTGAAAACACAATATGTCCGACATTAAACTAATTTATTATAGAGAAAATTTCTACTAAAAGTTTTTTATTACTCTTAAAAAAGCGTTGCTATTCCTGTGGACTGGAAATTCTTATCGATCGATTACAATAAATTATTATACCTAAGTATAGTACTGAGCTTTTTGAAGTAGTCTCTTGAGATTGCCACTATTACTTAAAAAGTTTAAGTAAATGATCTGCCATGTTATGGTAATTTACACGAACAAACTAACCTCGAACCAATACGATATGAATTCCATCACCTTGATAAATATTCAAACAACCTATAAGTAGGCACTGTAAACGTGAATCAAGCTAACCGTAAATCCTTCACTCCGACTCTAACGACAACTGTAAACCTAATTAAAATAAACCAGAAAACACAGTAAACTACAAAAAACGTTAACGACAGTTCGATACCAGCGACGTTATGAAGCTTCGCAGAATAAAATCGATCCTAAACCGCAACCGAGTCCGATAAAAAAAAAACGAATAATTTCGGATAGGCGCGGAGTCTAAACAATACACGTTACGAAATGTTTTCGCCCGGCTGTACTTTTGATTATTAGTAGTACCAAATTATTAGACAAATGAAGTCAATTTTTATTCGTTTTACTTTTACAACGAGTGAAATGTAATATCCATAACTGAAACTATGCAAAGTTCTCGGCTAATCCGAAATAATTTCATGTCCGTAACTGTATCTAAAACCGATACATAGATATATCCGCATATCAAGATCCGAAACATCAGATCCAAAGCATCCCTAGTCGAAACAACGAAAATACCTCGGGAACATCAATTAAAAAGCGCGGAGTGCCAGAAAGCTAGTCGCCATTTTGTTGACAAAACAAAATTTAACGGTATTAAAACGAAAATCGAGGAAAAGTGGTCTTTACTGCTCGGCGATACGCAATTAAAATATGTTGATGGTGCGCAAAATTAATTTGTGTTTGAGCGAAGTGTGGCGGACGGGGCATCAGCCTGTCGAGATGTTGACGGCGAGCCAAAAATCCACTTCCGGCACATAATCCGGTGGAAAATAGAGCAATGTTTTTTCATGTTCGACATCGATACAATCTCAATCTCATCCATCCCAATTATGGACGAAATATTAAATAATAATTATTATGAGGAAACGTAACAAGCTCGCATTAAGGGCCCATTATTATTTTGATGCGGTAAGAATATTACGTTTAATATTTCTGAAACTGATAAGGTTCTAGGCGCGTTAGGAGATAACTTAAGTAGGTTGTAGTATAGTAGTTGTTATATTATATACTTTTTTTATTATACACTGGAAGACCGTGAAAAACCCAAACATATTGATTTTTTGGGGTGAAGTAAGCCGTGTAATAAACTAATAAGCCTCTTACTTTCCAATAATACTTATGTTATTATATTTAAAATCCCATTACAATATTCATATGAAGCCTTATGACGGTACCGGACGCGAGACAATACATTGATAATCTATCAATCTGTACACAGGCTTTATGTTGATAACATGGTAATGTTTCATTTTAGGTGATTTTAATTAATGCATATTCTAGAGCCAAAGTGTATTATTGTGGACCAACAATTTCTTCTTCTTTTGGAACAAAACAAAGTAATCGAATAGACATCCAGCATTTTCTATTTCACATCAGTTAAATACATTACCTTTCTAATATTATTAATGCAAAAGTTTGTAAGTATACATGTATGTTTGTTATTCTTTTACGAAAAACCTACTGATCGGACTTCGCTGAAATTTGACCCACAGGTAGTTTATGACCTAGACATATAGATATAGGTAAACGTGACTGAAACCGTGGCGTAGCCGCAGGAATGAGCTAGTCTTATATAATACCGCGTCTACGAACATGATTGATTACTTTGCGTAGTGTACTTGAGAATCACTGTCAATCTGCACAAAATCTCTCCTAAATATTCCTCATTTACTTTCGTTCGGTTTGTCATTGCTCTACTGATTGTACATTAAAAAAACCAAATTTTCAAAATCTCAGAAATTTACTAGCGAAAACCAAAAAATATCTGAAGATTTATTTCTCTACCATATACGCTAAGAGGGCGAGGACCAGAGGGTCTTATGCCCTATCCCCTCACTTATATTTATCACAATCAGTATTGAGGTTAAACATCAGCGGTCAATTTAAAAACATACAAAGTACTTTTAATTTCATTCATTTATGTATAGACTTATCTCATCGCAACTTTTCGTACACAAAGACTATGTGAATTTTAAGACCTTGAGCACTTGAATCATGAATACTAAGTACTTATAGAAGCAAAAACTATCTTTATATTTTCCATTTGAGCCAACGTACAGAGATGTACAAATAAGTTTGTTTAATATCAACTGGTACTAAAATATTATTATCTCTGACAATATTGGTACACGCCGAGTTGAACGAATCGCAAACGTAGAGTGCGAATTGAATAGACATGCCGCGTAAACGTAGCTAATGTTTTGTGAATTTTTGTGATAAAGAAAACTGCGACACAAACATGAGCGAATATCTCAAAGTACATGACGAAAACAATGTGAAAATGTGATATTGTAATTGGAGCTACTACCTAACTGCTAACAAAATTATTTAAGCCACGCGAAATGTTTTACTTACACGCAAAGGTATGAGTTTTCTTTATTGATATTAAAAAGTAATAACGTTGAACCGTTGAACCGTTGAACCTATCCTGACCTCAGTAATAAAGTTAATCCACTATTGAAACTATCCTGACGCTAGGTTATTAGGTTTCAAGGACACGAAACTATAAATATATCGAATTACAAAACACACTCATTTAAATTGATATTTATCACGCCAAATCGCATGCAAATTTTCGGCGAAATGGTAATTAAAAGTAACAGTATTCCACTAAAAATCTGGTATTCATATTAACTATTCTACTAATTCGCACTATAGCAGCGCGGTGAACTATGACCTAAAAATCTCTCATTCTGACTGAAGACCCGTGCCCAGCGATGTAACAATAATTAGTTGACGATGTTTATGTAAACTGAACCATTTCTATACATCATGTGTTCTATGGTCGCCACCCGGCGTTTTGCAGCGTTGTGCCGGAGACGCGTGTTCAGACGCCAACAAAAATGGCCGCCGAGCGATAAATAACATGCACTTTGCTGCGGCTTACTCATTTATTTACTTTGTGAATGTTTAGTGTTAAATTCAGAGTATGTTTAGTAAATTGTAAACTAGTAGTTTTATTTTATTGAAGTAGCAAGGGAGTGTAGAGTTAATCGTATATGATCATCGTCATTTCCAACACTATCACCAAAATTTGACAAATTTTGTCCAAATAAGCGAGTTCAATAGAAGAGGTGGCAAGTACTCACTTATCACAGATGCGTTGATACGCATAATGACTATGTTATAATTCTATCACACCCTTCAGACATTGTTGATATACTCAATAGGATTAGATCACTGAGTTATTTTTTTTAAATGTCGCTACTTTGTTCAAAATATTTTACAACGCAGTCTGAACAAATTTTGTAATCTGAAATTGTTAAATACTAATAGATTTCTTTAATATAGTACACACATTTTTCATTATCCATGATCTATTAATATTACTATTAATACAAGTCACTTCAACACGAATAACTTGTTTCATACCTTCATCGTCGTTTATTTAAACAACTGCTTTGTTTAAACATTGAGTTAATTAAAATTCAGTTATGTCATCAATGCAAGCATATTACGATGCTAATTATTTGAAGTTTCAATTTTTCATTAGCACCTTAATTTTAATATTCCTATGCGTTTTCGTTACCTGCTAAAATCTATTAATAAAGAAATAATACTTTCTGCACTATTTCTATCTAAAAGCACGAAGAATCAATCGCTATTGTGTCCTGTCTAAAAGGTGAAGTAAGAGAGACATACTTATACGAGACATTCCAACTTAGTCTTCAGGGGTAGTAAGGCGTCTGTGACCAACCTCAGGTAAGGCTCTACACTTATTTGGGCCCGACTAAAGATGTCTGTAAGGAGCAACTGTTTGGTCCTTTGTAAATTTTTTATCCAAAAATATCCTCACATCAGAATAGACAAAATACACGTATATTTATTTGTTCTTTACATGTTTATAGGTTAATGTTTATATACGCGATCATAATTCACAGAGCTATTAATAGCCTCCATATAATAGTCGTAAAATGAAACTCGTAACCATTCACCATAGCAGTAAGTGTTCTTATTGTTCATTCGTTCAGACTCTCACCGTTACTATATATTGTCACACTATCGCATTATCACGGTGTATTGTATTCTATCTACTTAACTAATACTTAAATACGGACTAATGCATGGGTTAGTGAGCCGTTGAGACAACACGTTGATTTTTTTACACAATGCGATTTGTATAAGAGTGGACTTCTGACAATCTTCGAATTGGGTTAAAAGGGGATAAACAAAATAAAACGATGTCTTCGCGTGTCTGAGAACTGGTTTCATTTCCAATGATTAAAGTTTACCTCATATCGCTGAGTGGAGGTTGGTATATTTAATAGACATATTCATGGAGAACATTATTTAGAAAATTATTTTAACGATATCTTTCTTCAAAGTTAATGATAGAAACACGGCGATAAATAAATTTAAAGTTAAACACATTAAATCAGTTCTTTGAATCCGGCTACTGTCGTATATGTAAATCTATTTACATATATTTTAATTTTTACGGACAGCCGCTTACGTACCGTTTCTGATATTCATTCACAGTTAAAACTAAGTATGTTTCTTATTTCAAGCTTAATAAACTCAAATCTGTAAAACACCTAAAATAAGGACGAAATATTCCTACGACTGAACGTAAGTTCTTCACAAAACAAAAATACAATAAATAAATACAGTTCAAATACACATAATTCACATGATAAATAGTGTCTATATCCTGCAACAGACGGAAATTCTTCGATTAGTTTAAGAGACTAGGCGAAGCGTTCACTGACCTTATATCCATGAATCTGAAACTAAACTGGCATTACTTATATCAGCACGTGCACTACGACACTCGGAGCTCATATAAGCAGCATGCACGGTCCCACTAAACGTCCTAACTTAGTCTTCATAAGGTCTAATCTATAGAACATAATTTACGAAAAAATTAACTATCACTTTATTCTGATATATATAATTCTTTCATTTAGAGCACTCCTAAGAAACCCATTTTTCATTACATCGTACTTGACTCTCCTATTTTTTAAATATTTATAAAGACTTTGATGTAACTAATCTAACCTAACCCACCACTTAACACCATAAGTATCCACCTATATTCATCACCTAACTACTTCCAAATTTATCACAATTACTAGTAAAATAACATCAAAAAGAATACAGAAAGTACTCCATACTTCAAACTGAGAGACAAAGCAACTGCATCTATGACAAATTTGATTGACCAAAACGATCAGTAATCTCATGGACCATATGTCCTATTAATCATCAATAGAAATCCATATGAACCTAATTTCCTACAAAAACAATATAATTAATCGTAAAGACACTAGCGCACAACACTAAAACACACACATACACACGAAACACTCACTTCTCGTATGCTTCCACCAACTCCTTGACGTTCTTCTCAGTCTCCTGGGCGGCGTCTTTGGAGTGAGGCTTCAGTAGATTTACGACGAAATCAGCGTGCTCCAGTAGATCGTCCCGACTCTCCTCCAAGCCTGACACTTCGCTTTGGAGCTCCTAGAGCAAGAGAGAAGAAAGATTGTATAATTGGGAATGAAAACGGATAAAACTAGATGAATCGGGATGAAGAAAAGTACGAATGAACAAAAAGATTAAGTTAAAATGGGAAGCAAGTGTCCCTGAACGTGAAAGAATTTGAATGGTACTAATTGATTTACTTATAGTCTTATTAATGTTTAGGAAAATATCCTTTTACACGATCAATTCATCAAATTAAAACAGACAACTTGTGTTTTTGATTTTGCTAAGTGTTAAGGTATTTCGGTCATTTGGTGTTTGACTACTAAGTAGTTTGAAGGTTGTAAGGCCAACTTAAGTGATAAATTCCTTAACACTTCATAGACTTTATGTAATTGCAAACTATTTTTTTAACCCAACCGTGTAGAGAGCGGTCTAAAATTCGAAAAATTAAAGCTGATATAATCGCCCTCAAAATCGATCTAAAAATATGTGCTGAATACTCCGACGCTATTCAAGTAAAGAATTTCCAAGTTGATGACTTTATCATTAGCACGACATTTTGAATACAAGTAAAAGTGACAAGTCATGTTTTCATTGAATTTTCGAAAATCAACACAAAACATTCCACCAAAAACCAAGTCACGGTCTGCTGGTTGAAATATAAACATTTGTACAAAGATGTATGATAAACAACAGTGTTTAGATAAACGAGTTTCTCTATTTAAGCATTAAACACACAATCATGCTAGAGCATCCTCCTTTCCAGAATGACATGCAATTTGTTTCAAAGAAATATTTGTTTCTTTGATTCGACTCAAAACTTGTTATTGTGACGTGACTACGTATAGAAAATTTTACCTTAGACCAACGAGTTCCTGATTTGCCGACATGGACTAAGAAATTCTTGAGTCTTTTTTGAAATATATTTTGATTTGCCACTATTAATTCTACTTTCTTCACCCCTCTCACCAAAATCTAGATACACTCATATTCAGCAATCAGAATACCTAATCCTATATTTTAATATTTTATAACTAATCCTATCTTCCTATTGTTTCTCCCTTCTTTGATCAATCAATTCCCGATTCACCTCTCTTCATACTAAAACGTCCTTGTTAAGCTAACATAAAGTAAATTAACACCTTCATCCCCATAGTTTAAGACAAATACTATCTCCGTATCCCTCCCTCCACCTCTCTTTGAACAAATAATTCCTAATTAATCTCTCTTGTTGCCAAAATCTGGGTACCCAAGTTAAACAATCAGAGTACCATTTACACCCCTACCCCTATAACGATTCAACCGTCCTCTCGTCTCACCTGCAGCGCATGTCTCGTGTCGAGCGCTCGGCGGCGAGTCCGCGGTGACGCATCCAGCTGTCGCAGGCGGTCAGTAGCAGCCGTGACGGAGGCGGCCAGCGCCCGCTGCGTGTCCACCAGCTGGCCCCAGCGGTGCAGCTGGCTGTCCGCGGTCGCCGCACGCTTCGCTAAACCTGGTAAGATAACGTAGCTGGTTTAGTTTCTGAAACGTCTAGATGATTTCTGTACAAAGTCAAATTTTTGGTACACGATGGAATAGTGGAAAGAAGAGGTTCATGCCTAGATTGTAAAATTATGCGTCATGATGCTAGGGAATGATGTCGTCGCATTTTCTTAAAATATATTTAACAGTGGTCACACAATTATGACGTCTATCAAGAATGAGAAGAGACGAATGTCATTAAATGTACGTATCGTTACTTAAAGATATACCTTTCCTTACAGAAGTAAAATATGTAGGTGCAAGTAAGACTTTGCAATTTTTAATTAGCGCACGTTTGGTGCACGAAAACGAAAATGAACTCAACGGGTCACAATCAAGGGAATATCGATGAATATTGATAACGATGACAGCTTCACAGATCCTTCCCATGGTTCTGCAGATCTTTCCCCTTACTCCGCAGATGTTTTCCCTAACGTCGCAGATGTTTCCCCTACCTTCGCAGGCAACGTTCCATCTGTCTCCGAGGTTTCTGGTGCGTTGCTCGACGCGTTCGCCGCTCGCCGCGTCCGCGCCGGAGCACAGCTCGCGCGCCCGCTCCCGGACCACGTCGAGGAGCGGCTGTTGGTTCTGCAAAGAAACATATCAACATATTTTTTAGCTAAATAAATGGTGTAAATGAACAAGCAATCCACCTGATCGTAAGTCCAAAAAAAGCTATTTCTCTCTATTTCTTTAAGCGTATTACAAACAACAACGGACTAATTTATCACTAAAAAGAAAATCAACATTTTTTAAGAAATATTTAATTTCAAACCGAAGTTTGACTGTGAATTCTTTAAGTATTTTTTTCAGTGGTTTAGATACTTACTCACTAGCCGATTCTAAAACTCATTAAAATTATTTATATTAAATTCAAGAAGTCGAAAAATGTTTACATGTATGTTAGTATATAAAGTATTAATTTTAAACTACTAAATATAAAAAAAAATGTAAACATTCTCGGATTCGTACGTGAAATGGCGTTGTGCCAACCGTCCCCTGTCCTCAATTCATGCAATAAAATCGCTAATTTATTACTAATTATCCGTTCCCACTTTAAACAAGAGCTTAGAGTATTATTAATAAACCTTTACATAACCCTTTATAAACCTACACAATATTTCAACATTTTATAAATATTTGTATTGTCAGTTGTAATTTGTTATATTTTCTTTAAGTAAAAATATATGGATAGGACATCTTC